>JANJGK010005796.1:37500-42715 GCA_039081455.1 Macrobrachium rosenbergii
TTTTTAGGGATAATAAAAAGAACAATAAAATATAATAAAAAAATGCGATTAAGTACTTCGGAAATTTATGCACAATACACAAGACACCACCAAACCACAAAACTGTCCAAAGTTCTGCGAAGAAAAGATCATATAAAAAAGATAGGGCGATGCTGTACAATCCAAGAACATAATTATCTGAAAGGGAATTTCCTATGATATATAATGTATGAAAAAATATCCGTCCAAAAACTAGGAAACGGAAAACAAGAAAATGCTTTGGGAAAAGCTACGACCCTAAAGAAAGTAGGATAATATTAGAAAGTAGGATAACATTAATGTGAAAACCAGTCAGTAGAAGGATTAACTGCACACTCAGGATGAAAAGCGGTATTTATCGACTCCTCCTAGTCATCATATCTTGTGGGAGAAGATGTGTAATTTGTAGAAGTGAAAATAAAGAGAGGAAAGAACAAAAGGGAGAAATGAAATATATTAGGCAATAATGGAAAGATAAGAGTATAACGAGCGGTAAAAGAATAAAAGACAAATCATGTCACAGAGATAACATAACATATACAGGCAATGAAAGGCACGAGAAAGGTTGAAGAACAAGGTCGAATCCTTTGTGGAAAAGTCAGAAGGACAAAAAGGAAACTGATTTTTTCATCCATTTGTTTCAAGCGATGGAAGGAGACGACATTTCTGATAAAGAGAGAGAGAGAGAGAGAGAGAGAGAGAGAGAGAGAGAGAGAGAGAGAGAGAGAGAGAGAGAGAGAGAAGTTAAGTATACCTTAGTTTTAACCAGACCACCGAGCTGATTAACAGCTCTCCTAGGGCTGGCCCGAAGGATTAGACTTATTTTACGTGGCTAAGAACCATGTGGTTACCTAGCAACGGGACCTACAGCTTATTGTGGAATCCGAACCACATTGTAGCGAGAAATGAACTTCTATCACCAGAAATAAATTCCCCCTAAATCTTCATTGGCCGGTCGGAGAATCGAACGCGGGCCCCAGCAGAGTGCTAGCCGAGAACGGTACCGACCCGACCAACGAGAAACTAGAGAGAGAGAGAGAGAGAGAGAGGAGAGAGAGAGAGAGAGAGAGAGAGAGAGAGAGAGAGAGTGAGTTTGCAAGATCGATGAGAAGGGGACGCACGATCTAACGATTTTTTTTTTCTTTTGATGAACGTCTAAGAAGCTACACAATGCCGTTAAAGCAAAAAGAAGGAGGCATTTATCTTGGGGAATTGAATATTACCTCTCTCTCTCTCACTCTCTCTCTCTCTCTCTCTCTCTCTCTCTCTCTCTCTCTCTCTCTCTCTCTCGCCATCATAATCCCAATTACTCCTCAGTTTTCCTTTCCACTCTTGTGAAAACTTTTGCCTAGCATTATAATCAAATGTTATAAGACGCACTGTAGTATGAAGCTGGATGAAGAAGTTTGGAGGCGAAAGTTGCGTAACGAGAATTCGAAGTTAATGATCTTGCCAAGTTATGAAGGAGCCGACTGCTCTGCCCCAAGCTTTGTCGAGTGGTTAACGAGCAGAAGTTTCATCATGATTCTCCAGGCTGTACATCTCCAGTACTGTGTTATCTTTTCTTCAAAGACTCTCTGTGCCTGTCGAATTTCATGTTCATATTATTTGCACCTTGATGGTGATTAGAGAATAGAGAGTTAATAGTAAAAACTCATTCCTTGCCGAAAATGGTGAGACATTTAAATGACAAGAAGTAAATGACTTTTGGTGAGTTGGGACGACAGTTTGGAAAGGGAAGAATAAAATAGTGACACGGACCGGGCCTTGGTATTTCATTATCCTCATCATTTTTACCATTGCTATTTTTACCATAGCTGTGTTGGTTTTGGGAGTGATAAAGCGTTTTTCACGAAAACTTCAATATTCCTATCGAAGCAGTTGCTGTTCATACGACTGTGGAACTGTATTGTTCTGTTTAAGTGGTAAATCGTTATTTTAAAATCTGCATCATTGAATTACCGAAAAGGGCTTCAACCTAAAATAGACATTATGGGCCACCTGTGCTCTATGACTAAAGAATTCATAAACCTAAGTAAAAAAAAAAATTATTTAAGCAAAATTTGAAAAGGCAAAATCTTAATTTTTTCTATAACATAAATGCCGGGTGGCCTATTTATTCTGGCGCCTTTCATTTACCTATAGCTTTAATATCATTTGACTGGTTGGGATAAAATTACTGTTCTCAGTATGTAAGATCCTGCGCAGGCCCCTCCCACTTACTTAAGTAACTTGTAATCATTTGGAAGTAAATTACTAGCAAACTTTAGTGATGATAGAAAAATTGGTAAGTCTGCCGTTTAACAATAAGTTTCTCATTTTCTAATTTGACACGAATTTTAAGAAAATCACTTTGAAACCGTAATTAAGATATATTCGGATAAAGAGAAAAATATGAATCAAAGATACTGAATGTTACGAAATATCTGTTGGAAAAGAGACCCATTCGAATATCATTATTTAACTTAAACTTTATCACAATGAATTTGTATCGTAAGTTATCTAGTATTTGTGTTTGGCTTGTGGTCTGATGTACAAAGAATTTCCATGCATAGCAGCCTTGAAACGTTCGATATTTATTTTTGTTTTATTGTATTGTTGTACAAATGAGTTTGATCGCTCGTGTGTGATTTGTGGAGTTTGTCGTGTGTGTGTGAAATTTGCTGTAGTTGGTTGCATGATTGTTGAGTGAAAGACGCTGGGAAGCCGTGAACTGGACCCCGTCACGGGTGTTGAGGACAGTTCCATGTCTGTCGCCACCAGGATTGTTTTGTGTCGCTGATTGTTAACAGACCTGTTTGGGAAAGACTTTGGTAGGGTGTCCTGTGGATTTGGAACTATCAACCAACGCAGTGAAGTGAATCTACAGTGTGTGTGCCTTGAGTCTTAGGAACAGTGTGTTGAGATTTATTAAATTTTTTTGCGTACATGAACCACTTCTCAAATTTCCATCTGAGGAACTTTCCAGAATGAAGGAAAGTTCTATCCCCTTTGAACTCTTTGTTCTGATGAAACCCACATTCATTTGGCCATATGCGTTAATCAGTACAACCATTTTCACTTATTAAATTCGCATGCTTGGCTCTTTCTGTAACCATAAAACACATGCCCTGAATTTGATGTTTAAATTCATATAGAAAAAATGCATGAACTTATAAAATCATACTTTTTTTTTTACCCATGTATAATGCAGAATCCGGTGAACGCAGGTGCTGCAGACCACAGCAGCCATACTGAATTGTCAAATCTCCTGAACTTTGTGAGGCTAGCGGCGGCGCTGTTTAGCCTAACGCTTCGATGAATGTTTCTGCCGTTTGTGAGGCTACAGAAGTGAGCTGGGTGTTTGGGCAGAGTGCTGTCTTAGCGCCTGTTGTGAATGCTGGTAGCCTATCAGTGGGGATGCTGTATGTGAGTATAAGTGATTTGTGTGTAAATAAAACAGTTTGTTTAATGTGGATTTATTGTTTATAGAGCTAAGTATGCATCTTTTTTTTTTTTTTTACAATAAACTGATGTAAGCTGTTTGTTTGCAGCAAATGTCTCTTTAAGTCACTGAAGCATTATAAGAAGTTGAGAATAATGAAACTGAGGCTTGAAGAGATTATTTTATCTACCCACTAGTCAAGACATAATAGGCTCCCTCCTGCTGACGATTGCGCTTGTTGATCTGCGGGATGCTAATACGTTAAATATTGGTCCCCCCGAGAGCAGGAGGTTTGACAATTCGGTAAGACTGCTGTGGGATGCAGCAGCTGCGTTCACTGCAGTCTACATTATAAATGGGTAAAGAAAAAAAAATAGATTTTATAAGTCCATGCATTTTTCTGTATAAATTTAAACATCAAATCCAGGGCATAAGTTTTATGGTTACAGAAAGAGCCAAGCATGTGAATTTAATAAGCGAAAATGGTTGCAATGATTAACGCATATGGCCAAATGAATGTGGGTTTCATCAGAACAAAGAGTTCAAAAGGCACAGAACTTTCCAACATTCTGTGAAGTTCCTCAGATGCAAATTTGAGAAGTGGTTCATGTACACAATTACGAAACAGTCATTTTAGCAACCAGTTATCTCATGCAAAGTTTCCTTCGATTTTTTTCTTTTCATTTCTAAAACATTCTTTCTACCCATTTAACTGATGACTGCGAATAATAAGTAAAGGCCGCCACTAACTTTCAGGTATACCTGCGCAGGTTTGCCTGAACAGCCGGCCTGTGTAGGCATACCCTCATCACTAATGATACAATTCATTGTTTGTTTTCATTTCTAAGTGGACATATATAGTCCTAATATTGTTTTTCTCTGTTTCATTTTAAGAATGACTTCCTTATGATATGTTTGCGACGAGTGAACATCCATAGTTTACTATTGTTTTTCTTTGTTTCATTTGTGTGTTGATTAAACTCATTTAATTTCAAAATTGGCTTACGTCGGATGTGGCCAATGAATAAACATACATAGTCTAATATTGTTTTATGTTTTTCGTCAGAAAGTAGAATATTTTTTTGTTCTTATTTTAAAAATGAATTACGTATATGATGCATAATCATGAATAGACGCATCATAAGTCTATTCTTGTTTTACATTATTTCTCCATAATGAATATTTAAAAACTGACTTCCATGTATGGTTTATAATCACAAAGAAACATACATAGGATTAACCCGTTACGATAGCCTTTGAATCTTACTTGCCCAAGCAAAGTAAGATTTATAAAGATTTTAATTAAATCTGCAAGACATTCAGGAATGATGTCGCCACTTTCAGCCTATATTATACACAATTACTTTTTCCTGTGGGAAAAATAGCAAAATGATAAATACAGATATATATTATTTTGACATCCGCATCAATTATAAAAAAAAGAAAAAAATCTGATACATCATTAATTTAGGTTCAAAAACTCTTAAATTTAATCAATCTCAACACACTGTTCATGACTGGGTACATAACATCTGTCCAGGGACGGAGAGCAAAGAATGTTGAAGTGCGCCTGCGCAGGCTGTTTGGCCAGAGGCATATTGATTGAGATGAACTATTTGCTTAGGTCACCTGCGCAGGCAGGAAAAACTGTGCTGGTTGTTCGCACTAACATTCAGGTTTGGCTGCACAAGTCGACTATGCAGGCCAAACCTATACCGGTATAACAGGAGAGGTGACCGCAATGTGGACAGCTTTTTTGCAGTGTCATTATTT
>JANJGK010005797.1:0-2500 GCA_039081455.1 Macrobrachium rosenbergii
ATACACTGCGGTGGCAATAAGGTCTGATGCTCACTTCGGTGTTGTGATAAACCCAGGAGCAATAGAGCTTATGCTTACGTTTCATATTGACGTGAAAGGTTCGGAGCATACAAAAGGCCTACGCCTCCGTGACCGTATGCGTGGGTGAGCTAAATACACACACCGTGTCATGGCAATGTATTCAGATGACACAACAACACGCGATGAAAGGTGTCCCTAGAATAGCATATACGCTTTGATCGCTGGTATAATCTTGGTGATATGTGAGAAATCTACTCCTAAATATACATAGTACTATGTCGAGTAAATCTCTATTTTTAAAGAGCAAGGGAAACAAGTTAAAAATGCGCCGAAGTTTCTTCGGCGCAATCGAGTTTTCCGTACAGAAGCTACGGCGTATAATCAAGGCAACCGAAAATAAATCTATCTTTCGGTGGTCTCGGTATAATGCTGTATGAGTCGCGGCCCATGAAACTTTAACCACGGCCCGGCTATCCTATATCGTTGCCAGAAGCACGATTATGGCGAACTTTAAGCTTAAATAAAATAAACCACTGAGGCTACAGGGCTGCAATTTGGTATGTTTGATGAATGGAGGGTGGATGATCCACATGCTAATTTGCAGCCCTCTAGCTTTAGTAGTTTTTTAAGATCTGAGGGCGGACAGAAAAAGTGCGGACAGAATAAAGTGCGGACGGAGAGAAAAAGCCGGCACAATAGTTTTCTTTTAAAGAAGACTAAAATCAGGGTACACAGAAAAAGCCGTTGTAAGGTACACAAAGTACGTGCAATATCTTGAAATTTAGTTCCGAAAACTTGTGCAAATTAGTAACGTATATATTCTATTCGTGTTTGTAACGAAGTTACAGTTATTGAATGCTGGTTATGAAAAGAAACCATACTAAAATGCAATATTTCATCCAACATTCCACTTGCATATAGGTAGTTTCCACGGCTTAATGGGGAATGAGCAATGCCTTTTCAGAATTCCTTGTAAATCAGTCAATACCAAAACCAGCTCAGTGGTCTGGTTAAACTAAGATATACCTAATACCAAAATCTATGACTTGTAAGAAGCGGCTAGAACAACAGTTCAAATAATTGTATATACTGACACATGAGGGCAAATGACAGCCTTATCCACACCCTACGTTTCAGCCCAATAATTCTCAATATTTAAAGTTAGCATATGTCTTCAGTTTCGTGTCATGTATCCATCACTAATTATTCACTAACAGCCCATCATAAATTCTAACGATCTAATCTCATACTTTTAAATGTAAGTGAAATAGAGACTGCAGGTGTTACAGAATTTGAGAAATAATACTGAAAATCATGAAGGTGTCTATATATCTGTACAATCGTTTATAACTAAACTCTGAAAATCACTGTGAAAAAAATAGTTGCCGAATTTGGCATACAAGTTAAGTTCAATTGCAAACCGGAACGCTCAAATTTTCGGTAGAATAACTATGAAAATGACCTCGGGGTCAACACTCAAAGTAGCCAAAATTAGTCAAAACATAGACTTCCATATATGAATGATGGATATCACAGGAAATACTGACTTCACTTGATGACATGTTGATGTTGTGTGAAGGCTTTTTTTTTTTTTTTATTCCTGTACATGGGTTCTATCTTCTCGGGTCCATCCTGCGACAATGTAACAATCGTGTTTCTTTATCATATTGGCAGAAGTTGGTAGCAACATTTAATATCTTTTGGTTCCTGAAAATCTGAGCTATAAATTTAATCACCAAAGAATTACATATTACGATCTGGATGGCTTTCGTTGCTGTGATAGCTACGGCTTTCTAATATAGACTATGGAGAGGTATGGACTACAATATGAAAAATGTCGTACAACATAATACAAATTCCCTTAACATTACGCTCCATTTTGGTATATCTATGTTAACAATGGAATCAGTTTTATATATAAAAATATCCTAATTATCATCACGTTGCAGTTCATACTATCCATTACGTTCCTAAGATGAATAGTTCAACGGTAAAGGCCATCGTTAATGGTCATTGATTAACTAGCACTACTTTTTCATTAAGCTATTACTCATACAAATTTCAGCGCATTAAACGTAATTAAAAATCTTAATAGTAACTTAGCAAACAAACCTAGAGTATTTATTACTATCTACCATGACACGAAATGATTGGGATTCCTCAAACTGGCAGATAGAAATCCCAAAACGACAAAAAATTAAAAATAAACAAAAATAAAAAAAAATAAAAGAAAAATGAATCTAAAATTTCAGTTAAGTGAATATCTGTTTGGTCGTCTAGAATTACACAGCCCATTACTAGCGGCAAATGAGACCCCCATTTCATGACTTTCTCTTTTATTTCTTTTATATATTTCTTTTTATTGAGTTTAACAGTCTCCCCCCCCCCCTTTTTTTATCTCAGCTCTATTTCCCTGGCATCTCATGGAATTCCTTCTTCCCTCTCCTATTTATTTCTCTATACTTTATCGTTTATTTCT
>JANJGK010005797.1:10000-15000 GCA_039081455.1 Macrobrachium rosenbergii
TGTATATACCCTGACCAAGACTTGAACCCAAGTCTTTTGGGCTGGAGGGAGGATGAGCATAGCCTTAACCATTCAGCCAAGAAGAGAGACGTAAGCTGAATTCGACTCTGATGTACATGTTCGTTTTGAATAAAGGGCCTCACTTAGAACTGCATACGTCAAGTGTAAAATTGATTAAATATCATACATTCTATGTATTCAGAAACCTAGCACTCGATTATCACCTCGATACAGAAAATGATGAAGGGACTCTATGCTGTCAGAAAGTTTATATCCACTGTCACCCTACTTCTAACTTAACACGGAATTGGTTCAAATCCTTGCCAAGGTAGGAGGCCTTATCATATATAATTCCTTTCGAGCATAATTTATTCAAAGGGTACAGTTGACTGGATATGAATGGGTTATTTGTGGCTAATATATAATATGAAACACATACAAAAAGTTTTTTTATCAAGTACTGGAAATGCTTCCCTTTAAAATCTACATGAAGCATATCTCCTTTCTCACAGTAGTCTATATTTTGAACTTTCACTATCAAGTTCAAGTTTTTTTTGCTCTTTCGTCAATCTCTCTCGAAGAAGATACTAATTTGATAAAGGAGTAAAAATATCTGCTGCGTATACAATAGACCTCTACGTACAGCCTTACCGCTGATATATAATTATCCTTTTACCGCATCAAAAACTTGAAATTTCCCTTGGTTAATTCTCATGACGAATTCTGTTTTGTTCGTCATATTTTGTGGTTGTTGACTAAAGCTGAAGAAGAGGTAGAAGAAGACCAGGAGGAGGAAGAGGAAGAAGGAATAAGCGTTACAGATAAATTTCCTTACATACGCAAATGAAGGAAAACAGAAACACCAAATGCTCGTATATATATATATATATATATATATATATATATATATATATATATATATATATATATATATATATATATATATATATATATATATATATATATATATATATATATATATATATATATATAAACATGCATTCTCACACACACACACACACACACACTTCGGGCAAAAAGTAGCGCAAAATGTGTTTCCGTCGTTTCCTGGCAAAGCGATTGAGAAAATAAACCACAGTAGAACCGTCATGAAAACAAAAGCAGCCACGCGAAAGCTGGGCAGAGGCAGAAAGAAATAAACGAAGAGAGAGAGAGAGAGAGAGAGAGAGAGAGAGAGAGAGAGAGAGAGAGAGAGAGAGAGAGAGAAAAGAACGGAGGAAAGGAAAACAAATATTGACTGACTTATCGTAATCTAACCAGGGATTTTACCGCACGCGAGCGCGAATGGATTCGGAAATAAAAATTTGCATTTAATTTCGCGGAATGCGCTGCAATCCGTTTAGCAATGCCGGCTTGGCCATAACGCTATGAGACCTGCAGACAATACACATTTTTGCCGGACGAATATCTTATTCTTTTCTCTTTCTCTCTCCTCCGAAGGTTATTTCTTTCGCCGTGGTCCGTCTTGTTTACTTGAAGACGATTTTTTTCTTTTATTTCTTGCCTCTATTGGAAGCTGTCTTCCTCTCAGAGACCGTAGTAGCCTCGAGCAGAAATAGGTTTTCTTCATTTTCTTCTCCGATTAAAGGCTCTTTTTATACTGCAACGACAATTTGTTCTTGGAGCTTATTATATTATCGTTACTTTTTCTCCAATTCGAGGTCACTTCTCTCTCAGTGACCAACTTCGTTTATTGGAGTAACATTTCACCATCCAAAGGAGACTATCTGTGCAATAACTTGGTAATAATCCAGTCAGCTAAATAGCAAAACTATGTTTTCTTTGTTGCTTAAACTGAAGGCTGTTTGTCTCGACGTGTTCGCCATAACACAACCAGTTTTTTTTTTTCTTCTTCTTCTCCTTTCGTTTTCTTTTCTGCAAAGCCATTTCCCTGGCTGTGGTGGTCCTGGCCGTAATACCGCCGAGTTTATTTACGTTATAGTGAATCCGAGAGCCCGACAGGGCTTTCTCCCTGCATATTGGCTTTTGTTTTAAGCGATGCTTAATGGCTTTCGCCGGAGTACGAATGGACTCTGTGATAAATTCCGAAAGAGCTTTCGGGATGCAGCGCAATGGGTCTCAATAAACCATAAAAGCGTGGTCTTGCAGTTTATACAGACCACACAAACTGAATGGCATATTGCGTTTGTGTGTGTGTGTGTGTGTATGAGAGAGAGAGAGAGAGGTATCTTTAACTGATTGGTATATTGTGTGTGTGCAGAGAGAAGGAGAGAGAGAGAGATATTTTTAATTGAATGGTATATTGTGTGTGTGCAGAGAGAGAGAGAGAGAGAGAGAGAGAGAGAGAAGAGAGAGAGAGAGAGAGAGAGAGAGAGAGAGAGAGACCTTTAACTGAGTGGTATATTGCGTATGTGCATAGAGAGAGAGAGAGAGCTCTTTAACTGAATCGTATACTGTGTGTGTGTTTGCAGAGAGAGAGAGAGAGAGAGAGAGAGAGAGAGAGAGAGAGAGAGAGAGAGAGAGAGAGAGATATCTTTAACTGAATGGTATATTATGTGTGCAGAGAGAGAGAGAGAGAGAGAGAGAGAGAGAGAGAAAGAGAGAGAGAGAGAGAGAGAGAGAGAGAGAGAGAGAAGCCTTTACTAAATCCAAGGCATACAGGAGTACGTAGAGATCGCCATATGGCATGGAACTGCTGACTACCTGTATAACACCCGATATAAACAAGGATTAGTTTGTCATGAAACTAGTGACATACACTTAGAGGACTGTACAGAATCAGGATACACAGCGTTATTAGCCTAATCAGGTCAATTGTTCTTTCTCCCAGAAGGAGAACTAAGGGAGCCCATGTCCCATTAATGTTTAGAGTAACCAATGTACCTCGTGCGCTTTTAATGCTTTGTAGAATTAATTTCGTCTTCTAAATAAGTAGAGAAAATAATGGAAACTTCGTCTTTTCATGCTAAGAGGAACTAATTGAGACTGTCTTTCCTATTCTGAGAGGAACTAATAGAAACCTCTCCTATTCACTGCTAAGCGGCACTGACAGAAATTCTGTCACTGGAACGTCGACTAAAAAAGCCAACTGGAGATTTAACGTCGGACCGAAGGAACAGTAAAAAAAAACAACAACACACCTTGTCTTTTTATCTTATACATCATATCAAGCACAGAAGCCTTTCCTGCTTGAGAATTCGAACCGCCCTTTCTTTACTTAAACCCACGACCTTTCGAAATTTTTTTAAGGAGCGGCTCCTCGGTTCATTGAGGAACTTTAGTATGCTCAGAAGCGCACACGAGTTTGACCTTGAGAGCCTTCGTGTATTTTTCTTCTTCTTTTTTTCCTTTCTTTTTATTTCTTCCTCGCTCCTCTCTGCACTGGCAAGCACACTGATCACCACGCCTTTTGCATGCATGCACGGCAGTCATCTGCGTGGCAAAGATGCTCTCGAAATCGTACTTCGAATTTGCATTCGTCTTTTATACCAGCCGAGTCGCCATTACGCAAAATGGATGATTGTACTGCTGAAGCAGCGAACTCGATACATTTTCGAGTTATTTGCTTTTTGGTCTGATCTCTCCTACTTCTTTTCATTTCTCCTCTGTTACGCCAATGTCATTTATTAATTTTTTTACTTCTCACGGGAATGTAAATCTACTTTTCCTTTCTGATTTGTAGGGTTTCAAATACTGTGATTTTCTTGTTTTCTCCGAGACGAAAAATATTGTTTTTCTTTTAATATAACTGGCTTTATAAACGGATCGCCCTTTAAGCTATCTCTTTATTTAGTGCGAAGACGTGTTTATATTTCAGTTGCTATCTTACAGACTTATCCATTCAGAAATTTTCAATTTTTATTTTTTAACAATGCAAAATTGCTTACCGTACTTCAGCTTCTCAGCTCATTAATAATAATAATAATAATAATAATAATAATAATAATAATAATAATAATAATAATAATAATAAGTAAAAATTCAAAATTTATGTATATAATTGATCAAAATGCAAACATATATTGATAAATACAGCCTTACTCATATACACAATTGTGGATTTTTACTTACTATTTCTGGTCACAGTATGGTGATGCACCATAAATAATAATAATAATAATAATAATAATAATAATAATAATAATAATAATAATAATAATAATAATAATAATAATTGGTAAAAATTCAAAATTATGTATATAATTTATCAAAAGGCAAAAATATTTTGATATAAATACAGCCTTACTCATATACATAATTGTGGATTTTTACTTATAATAATAATAATAAGTAAAAATTCAAAATTTTATGTATATAATTTATCAAATGCAAACATATATTGATAAATACATCCTTACTCATATACATAATTGTGGATTTTTACTTATAATAATAATAAGTAAAAATTCAAAATTTTATGTATATAATTTATCAAAATGCAAAAATATTTTGATATAAATACAGCCTTACTCATATTGTGGATTTTTACTTATTATTTCTGGTCACAGTTTGATAATGCACCATAATAATAATAATAATAATAATAATAATAATAATAATAATAATAATAATAATAATAATAATAATAATAATATCCAAAACTGACATCATCAACATCCTAAAGCAATTTCAATCCCATTAATACGACTTTGCCAAATAACCTGGTCAGGGGATCGCATCAGATAAGTCTTCGCCCCGGTCAAGCATAATCAGCTTTGCCGAGAATAAACGAGATGACAACGAACCCGTACTGGATAAATTATCGCGCCTCTCATTATGCGAAAGCACGTTCATGGAGGAGAACGCGAGGGAACGATGTAATTAAAATAAAACTACTGACTATTTTAAGTTACTCCTAAATGTTCGGTTGAGACGTAGTGTTGTGTAATGTGAACGCACAGTGCATTCAGATGTAGGGTCATTACTTTTGACAAATGCGCTAGCTTTCTAAGTTTTTACTTCCGGCAAATGTGCATGAAACAGACTGTTGGTATATTGGTATATTTGACAAATACACA
>JANJGK010005797.1:20000-42698 GCA_039081455.1 Macrobrachium rosenbergii
CAAGAAAAAAAAACTGTTTCAAACTGGAAATTGTCTCATGAAAACCAAAGGAACTGATTCAAGCTTACATTTTCAATGATGACCCAAAAATCCACCCTGGGATGACTTCTCAGACACTGCAATTACTGTAAATCCTAGTGTAAAGCATTGAGTGAATTTGCTTCCTATCTTTGACATAATTCAAAATTAAAGCTCATATCCCCAGATCAAGTTCATTTCTGATCCAGTTCGTGACTTTCGATCACAGAGAGGATTCCAAATCATTTCCTGAAATAACCTCAAGGGGAACGATATTCCATCCTTATTCACGAATGAAAATTAAGGTATACAAAAATCCTATTATGTATATTTCAGCTTAATCGCACAGCTGATTGGATTAGTATGTGTAATCTGGCGTCGCGTCGACCAAGGTCACTGACGATGAGTTTAAACACCGTGACCTACAAATACATTAAAACGGTAAAAATTTATATTAAAATAATCAAGTGAAATAAATTCCAATATATCAATGTCAGGACTCAAACTAGAATACTGGAGGACCTCCAGCAGAAAATATTTTACTTTCAAAATAAGAATCTATGGTATGAAAAGTTAAGTGGCTTCTAATTCCAATATCTCGTGCATGAATTTCAAGTTTAAAACGTAGGGGTTGCAACTAAGTTGCTTTCGGTCGATATAAATTCATACTAAATAATATAAAATTGAAGTGCCTTGCCGTCTTACACCTTGATTCTAAATTTCAAATTTTCTCAGTTGGATGGGCAGTCCAGCGATCCACAACAGGCATATTGCTCCATTTTAAAACTTTACACCAATCAGAGAAAGAGCCCGTTCTGGTACACAGCCTCCTTAAAATAAATCAACCGCATCAACCTCCAATAGAGAAATTAAAAAGAGACGTTTTCGAAATTCCTCCCCAAAGTGAATTTCATAAAAGTGGCTCCGGGATCGCCGGACATATTGTAGACACAACATTCATGGGAGAATGATGAATGACCCCGATATTTCCTTTTGCAATTGCCGCTCAAAGATTGATCGCATGCTGACGCCAATGGTTTCTTATCGCGATTTGTTGAATCAACTTCGTTTTCTCTGGCCCTCCCCTCTTTCTGTTTTCCATCTCCATTTTCCATTTCTCGCTTCAGAATGATTTCGGAGATGTCTTTCATGTAACCGAAGCGTCCTTCAGCTATTTTTTCATTTCTCAGACGCACTATCTTTTTTATTTTCTCTTTCGTTTTTTTATTATTTTTATGGGGTTTTCTGTCACAGTTACACACACACACACACACATATAGATAGACAGACAGATACATAGATAGATAGATATATAGACATATATATAAACATACAGATATACATAACACACACACATATATATATACATATATACTCGTATATATAATATGTATATTATATATATATATATATATATATATATATATATAATATATATATATATATATATATATATATATATATATATATATATATATATATATATATATATATATATATATACGTACGTGTATGAGAAGTGAATCACGAAAATATGGAACGTGATGAATATATAGATAAAGACAAAATCCACGAAGGAAAAAGAAACAATGGAGTGCCACACTCCGTTGCTTCTCTTTCCTTTGTGGATTTTGTCTTTATGTATATACGTATGTATCTGATCCAGAAATAGGTCACATGCCAGGAAAAACACGTAGGGACATTCATTAAAATATCTATTGTACCTCTCTGTTAAATCATGCACTAATTAATTACTCGACTGTGGTCGGTTGCAAACAGGGTGGAGAAGGGCATGGAGCTAGTAACCTCATCCCAAAAGATATGTTAAGAATAGGAAGGTTAAAACATATTCTGGAGCCATTCACTAGACAGGAAAAAGTCTTGTAGCTTTACAGAAGTGACCATATATATATATATATATATATATATATATATATATATATATATATATATATATATATATATATATATATATATATATATATATATATATATATATATATATATATATATATATATATATATATTGTATATACAAACATACATATAATATATATATATATATATATATATATATATATATATATAATATATATATATATATATATATATATATATATACATATACATATATATATATATATATATATATATATATATATATATATATATATATATATATATATATACATACACCGCTGGTGAACGCATTTGGTTATTTATTTGATATATAAATTGGCAAATAAAATTGTCAATTTGTGTCCGAGTTCCCCAGAACTGAAATCTCAGGACAAAGAAACCCAAGAGATTCGTTCAACCTGACGTGATTAATGGGACTTTATCAGTGACACTTATCATGAAGGTTCCAAATCTGAAAACGACGAAAAAGAACGAGGAAAAGGAGCAGAAGAGGAGAACAAACCCATTTTATCAGCGTACACACTCTGATTAAAGAAAGAAAAAATAGCGAATACATTTTACGGTTACCTGTATTTTCAATATGAGCGTTCAATTTTATGACGGAGAATTAGGCACAAGCCAAGTAAGAATTAGACATGGTAAACAAAGGTTCAGTGCATTTACAATGCATATTTGAACGTAGAAGTAGTTGCACTGTTCTACAGAAATATGCCTCTTCTCATTATATATATATATATATATATATATATATATATATATATATATATATATATATATATATATATATATATATATATATATATATATATACATGTATATATATATATGTAATATTCCTCTCTCTCTCTCTCTCTCTCTCTCTCTCTCTCTCTCTCTCTCTCTCTCTCTCTCTCTCTCTCTCTCTCTCTCTCAAATTTGTCTTCTCCATTGTTTAAAAAACTCCTGAATCTTCTCGATTCAGGAGCTCTCCTTCGGGTTCTCCTTCGGGTTCTCCTTCGGGTTCCCTTAGAGGTTCAGAAAACGACGAAATATGTATATCTAGCCAGGGAGGAAACTAAAAACACCACTAATTATACGATCGTCAGGTGACGTCAACTGCCATGTTTACTGTCAGAATTAACTCAGGATAGATCATTCCAATACAACCTCGTCAAAGAATGAAACAATGAATTTTTAAAGAATTGGTTAGTCTTGAAAAACACGGCACTGAAATCATACGGTACCACCTTTAACAAAAGTGATAATAGCTGAATTTGAACTTACTTAACTTGTCAGGCATTTAGAAAAAAAGTAATTTGTCAGACATTAAGAAAAATGTAATCAGTCACTGAAGCCAGAAAAGAGAATAATCAATCATTTTTAAGCTAGAAGAGAGAATAACGTAACAACGTATGATCAGAATATACCAAAATATTTCCATACTGTTTCATCTGAAAGAACACAATTCCATTTGCACACTGCAACATTATACAACACCTCCAAAACCGTAATTCGCTAAGCAAGCAAAGAATCAGAAATAACTAAGGAGTGTAACAACAAATTGGATAAAGATATTTCTCCAGCCTTTCACCCTTAACACAGTTTTCAAATCCATGACGGTGACTGGCCCTTTCTCTCTCTCTCTCTCTCTCTCTCTCTCTCTCTCTCTCTCTCTCTCTCTCTCTCTCTCTCTCTCTCTCACGCGAAACACAAAAGATGGCTAAAATTCCAATTCTCGTCCGTTTTCTTGCGCCTGTTTCAATTAAAATCTGGGTGAGGTCACTGCTCCCAACAGCGGAACAGGCCGTGAGAGAGATAGTTGCTGGCTTGGTTGACGAACAAATTGATTCGTTAACGAAATATAACAATCCGCCGAGAGAGAGATAGAAGCGGAAAAAAAAAGAATTAAAAGGCTGTAGTAAGAAATTGTATACTTTACTGCAATATTGATATAGTGCCTCTTTTAATAATACTTCGTTTATATATATATATATATATATATATATATATATATATATATATATATATATATATATATATATATATATATATATATATATATATATATATATATGGTTAGCAAGCTCCTAGTTTCGCCTCACTGGTGAGTGTTTTGTTCGAATTTGCCCCTGCTGACCTAGGAAGTGAATTAAGCAGCTGGCAGATATTAAGCTGCGAGGCCTTTCGACTGTCGTCCTTTACTTAGCAGTCGGAAGGCCTCGCACACTCCAGTGTTTCTCTTTCCTTTGTGGATTTTGTTTATATATATATATATATATATATATATATATATATATATATATATATATATATATATATATATATGTTTATATATAAAATGTGTTTGTTTGTGTGCGCATATATATATATATATATATATATATATATATATATATATATATATATATATATATATATATATATATATATATATATATATATATATATACATATATACATATATATATATATATATATATATATATATATATATATATATATATATATGTATATATATATATATATATATATATATATATATATATATATATATATATATATATATATATATATATACATATATATATCTGTGTGTGTATGACAATCCTGGTTGCTAATCTACAACAGTACTGACGAAACGTATCGTTGCATCATATCACATCTCTAGAAAAAATCTATTCTTAATTTAAAAATTCCTTAAATTATATCTATGCATTCCGTGTCTATTGTATACATGTAAAACACATTCCGAACATACCTTGCTTTTGGAATCACATAAACACATTGCAGGTGAACATGTATCTCGCATGTATAATATATTTTATTGAAAAAAAAAAACTGTAGCGGTGCTTGCTCAACGAGATACAAGCAATTCTGCATTACAATTTTCAAGTCCAATCTATCCCCGGCCTCATCCGCGGAATCCCAAAGTGGAGTTTTTCTTACCAAATTTTTTTTCATGCGCAAATGAATAATTTTCGCTTAAATCTACAATAATTGAATGCAAATGAGATTCTTCCACGGCATTTGAGTTCGAATTGAATTGCAGCTCGTTTCCATAATTGGCTGCTTCTGCTCGGCGTCCTCATCGCCTTCTGTTGCTTTTAATTGAAAGCTGATCACTTCATTGATGGCCGTCGTCGGCCAACTTTTTGAGTGTGGCTTAAAGCGGCGCAATGGATTGTCGGAATTCGGGTGTACTTTTCACCTGGGCAATACCACGAAAGCTTCTGTTCTACGAGTGCTAAAAATTGGCCGGAGTAAATTCGCGAAGCAATTAAGCTGTTGAATACATATCTATTTCACCAAGTTACATAATTACTAAGGGGCAGATAGATAGATATTTATCTAATCTATAGACGGATAGATATCTGTTTGCACCATGTTACGTAACTACTAATGAGCAGACAGATAGAGAGTTATTTGCTCCCCAGCATATAAGTACTAGGGGGGGAAATAGGCAGATATTTATTTGCATCCTATCATAAATAACTATTAAGGAGTAGACACTTTGGATATTAATTTGCATTCGTATTAAGGGTACATCATATAACTACTAAGGGGGGTAGACAGGTAAGATATTCATTTGCTCCCTACTATAATACCACTAACATGTATATACGAGTTCATATACATGAAAATCGACCCAAAATAGCTAAGCAGATCTTCAAGTACTATACACGATTATAAACTCGAAAGTTTAATGAAAAGTTACCTCAAACACAATTAAGCACTGGACAGCCTGGCCTTGTGAGTTCGCTTTCTCCTCTCTCAAAAACATCCTGAAATTAAATTTTTTGGGTGCTTCCAAATGCAATAAAGTTTGAAGTTTGGCGAGCAAGCACAAACTTCGAGTTAATTCATTTTCAGCTTGGAGAACAGAAACTTAACACCCGCAAACCCTAACATACACTATACACAGACGCACATACAAAAGACGGAGACAAATTTAAATGCAATTTTTCCCTAAGTCCTGAACACAAATGCCCAAACATTTAACACCTGCACAGCGTAAGGGATCCCTGGTCCTCCTATGTACTTGCTAAGCACTAAAGCAAATAATAATAATAATAATAATAATAATAATAATAATAATAATAATAATAATAATAATAATAATAATAATAATAATAATAATAGTAAATAAATAAATTTCTGACTCACATCAGGATCGAACCCATCATATTCACTCAGAAGGGATAATTCGAATGAAATGCTGTCAATTGGGTCATTGCTGAGTCGGGAAGTTGGGGAAAACACGCTGGTAAGCAAGCAGTTAGCTTGGCCAGGTAATTCTTTCGGTGCAATGGCACTCAGGTTTCAACTTCTTTTATGACTTGTATGGCCTAGTGGGCAGCGCCCTTGCCTTTCAATTGAAAGACCTAGGTTCGATCCTGATGTGAGTCAGAAATTTATTTCTGTTGCACACGTGATCGTGCGTTGATTATTTTTATAATAATAATAATAATAATAATAATAATAATAATAATAATAATAATAATAATAATAATAATAATACCAAAAGCAAGGCACAAACCAAGATCTCAGTACACACGTGAAAGCTTTAATCGTATAACACAGAATACTTCATACATTGCAGTACATTTTCAAACATGAACTTATCACAGTCACAAAACACACTATCATAACTGCTAGAGTTACATAATTTGAGACTTCTCATGTAATAAAAGAAGAAATATCGTTTTTAAATTTACTTATCACGAATGCATATTCCTGCCAGCTCTCGAAGCCTTTTGAAGCCGCTTGTTGCTAAATCGCAAAAACAAAGGTCATAACGCGTTGAGCTTTGAAATAATTCTTATAAGAAGAGATAAATCTCTCAAAAGTCTTTCCTACATCTATGATAATAAAATCCCAGTTGATCTCTCTCGTGGGGTAGTAGGGGATTGGGAGGGTAGGGGAGCTATGACACATCCATCCTCCTCCTGCAAACCTGTTTGTCCGCCCAGGGTGGGGACGGGCTAGGTAGGGGATCGGAAGGTAGGGAGGACATGACACATCCACCATCCTCCTGCAAACCTGTTTGTCCGCCCCGGGTGGGGACGGGGTAGGTACGGGGTCGGGAAGGTAGGGAAGACATGACACATCGACCATCCTCCAGCAAACCTGCTTGTCCGCCCCGGGTGGGCGCGGGATATGTAAGGGATCGGGAAGGTAGGGAAGACATGACACATCGACCATCCTCCTGCAAACCTGCTTGTCCGCCCCGGAGAGGGGACGAGGTATGTAGGGGATCGGGAGGGTAGGGGAGACAAGACGAGCAGCGCCGAGTTCCAGCGCAGCGAAGCGCGCACCACCAAGCTCGTTTGAAAATAATTCTCATCCTTTGTAATCCCTTTTTCAAACAAATATGACAGAACGTAGGCGTCTGTAACATGTCGCAATAAATGCGAACACCATAAACAAGCGAAATTAATGATGAAGCAAAACGCCAAGTCTCGAAAGTTAGTAAAATTAAAAGCTACGACACACAAGTGTATAATAAGAAGGGTGAATATTATTCTACAGTAAATATTATTTTGCAGGAAATTCTACAGAAAACGGAGAAATGTGGGTGTCTGCCATGTTGAGCTAAATTCGCATTTTCATGGATTCTGTACAATGTGATCAGCATTCTTTTTACGTACGGTTCTTAAAGATTAACTTCCAATGTCAGTATTCTCGTGATTTCATTGGAGCGTTTTCTTCCACGATAATTCCGATTATCCCATAGAGAGAGAGAGAGAGAGAGAGAGAGAGAGAGAGAGAGAGAGAGAGAGAGAGAGAGAGAGAGAGAGATTTATACATTTTAGTGGAAGTTCTCAGCCATTCGTGCAAGGACCGCGAGAGAGAGAGAGAGAGAGAGATTTATAACTTTTAGTGGAATTTCTCAGCCATTGTGCAAGGACCGAGAGAGAGAGAGAGAGAGAGAGAGAGAGATAGAGATAGAGAGAGAGAGAGAGAGAGAGAGAGAGATTTATAACTTTTAGTTGAAGTTCTCAGCCATTCGTGCAAGGACCCGACAAAGAGAGAGAGAGAGAGAGAGAGAGAGAGATAACATTCAGTGGAAGTTCTCAGCCATTCGTGCAAGGACCGAGAGAGAGAGAGAGAGAGAGAGAGAGAGAGAGAGAGAGAGAGAGAGAGATAACATTCAGTGGAAGTTCTCAGCCATTCGTGCAAGGACCGAGAGAGAGAGAGAGAGAGAGAGAGAGAGAGAGAGAGAGAGAGAGAGAGAGAGAGAGAGACAGAGAGATTTATAACTTTCAGTGGAAGTTCTCAGCCAATCGTGCAAGAACCGCGACAGGCAATTTTATAAATGTCTCATAGATTGAAAAGTTTCATATTACCCAATATACTTGTATTTTGGTCTCAAGTTATATATATATATATATGACGAAGTCACTGATAACGGCTCACATTTCTCTCTCCCTCTCTCTCTCTCTCTCTCTCTCTCTCTCTCTCTCTCTCTCTCTCTCTCTCTCTCTCTCATTAACATTCGTGTCCTGTTTGTCATCTCTCTTACAATTCTGCCTCTTCTATATCGACTCTTCAATCGGAATCATAAATACCAAATTATGAATATCACCTTTAGACAGTTTTTGTTCTGTTCTAACATCAATAACCATTTTACAAGACGGATGCGGATTGAAACTGTGATCTCTGGACCGATAATTCAAGAATCTGTTTACTTCCAGGCAGGACCGTTTCCCTACGGGTTAAGTAATAATAATTCACTCTTTGGATACATAGGTCCGCCCCTTGTATGCTACCCCCCTGAAGAAAGTAAGCTTAAAAGTGAGCTCACACTACTTTGTAGATGTATGGGTATCAGAGTGAGCTGGTAATCGAAGTCTAAGCACAGTTGAATTTCAGAAGACTATGGAAATGGTTTTATAGTCAAGAGTCTGTTTTTCTTCTTAAGAAATGACCACAAATCTCTGCTCCCGCCATCAGCGAAGGTGAGCAACAAGAACCTCCGCTAATCACGATTAGCTTCTTCAGTGATATCGGATGCGGATGTTTACCGTCAGCTCATCCTACTCTAGCATTTAGAGAAAAGACTATATCTACTTTTATATGGTGAATTTTTGGGTTTAGTTCTCCCTCACACCCCTAACCTTTTAATGCTTCTCTGAAAACGGCTCTTGAGCCATCTGAGACATTTCTCTGGAATATGTCAGCACTGGATAATTAGGATGTAGTATTTTCCCTTCAAGAAAGGACATTTTGAGTTTCTCTATTAGAATATCAGATTCTTATCATTCCCGGGAATCTTCCACAGCTCTCTAATCTCCCTCTTCCTTTTCAATTGAAAGATTTTCATGCCTCTGTTTCAGAGCGATCAGTTACTGAGGTTTTATCTGTATCATCATATCGACTGGATGAATTATTTTATTTTACCGTCACTTATTTGTTTTTAGATTTTTTCCCCTTCTTTGCATAATTATAGCCAAGAAACTGTTTACGACTGACCTGCAAGTTGAGGACTTGTTCCATGGGAGATTTCCATGTGAGAGTTTATGCATTCTGAAGTGATAATCATACTAATAATAATTCAACAGCGAAGGCAAGATGACAGTTCCAAAACAAAACAAAGGACGACGAATCTACGAGCCCAAATGGCGTGGGGTCGCACCGTTTGGGGCGAGAACCCTTCAAGAACTTTGATTCATAATGTAAACAGCAGATAAGCAGGCAACGTCTCGAACGCTCTGGGTTGCAGAGGGAATTCTCACGTGCGTTCGGGCCATAATTTAGGTCTCGGTCGTTTGAGTTTTCACCTCATCCACCCTCCAACACGCTCTTATCCCCCACCCCCCGCCCCACCCCCCCTAACATCCCCGGCACACACCCTTTCACAGCACACTCTTAATTAAATTTCTGTGCTCACGCCCCCATTTTTTCTTTGCTGAGACAGTTTCCCCTATGGCCTCCCAAAAGCTGTGTTGGCTAATTAGGGCCAGCTATAAACAATGCTCTTAACGTGTCCGATACTTACTGCAGCCAGGAGGCTTCGTGGCTCGCTGCAGGAAAATTTTAACTTTTATTCTTGTAAAAATTTCCTGCCGAAATAAATTATTTTATTCTTATTTCTCTCACATGTGAAAATCATTATAGCATTTATCTTCCAAAGTAATTTCTGGAAAGAATAAATGATTTAGCTACAAAAATTTATTTCACAAATGATCAAACTCGCTTCTTTGAATTTTGAACTAAACCCCACTCTTGACACAACTTGATAGAATAAGGAGAAAATATACAATTAGAAAAATTTATTTCACAAATGATCACAATCGCTTCTTCAAATTTTGAACTACGACCTACTCTTGATACAACTAGAATAAGGAGAAAATATATAATTAGAAAATGTACGTAAAATGCGTAAAATACATAATAAAAGATGGTCAAGCAATAACAGTAGAATATAGTGAAAAAGACTGACCGAGAATTATTCGCATTCCCAACAAGAGTTCTAAAGATTAAACCAGTGATTCTCAAACTGGGTGCCACAGACAGTACCTAGGGGTGCCGCAAGGTTGTCATGAATTTTGTCTTGGCTAAATCATCTAAATGAACATTTGTAAAAAAAAAAAAAAAGTTCGCAAAAATCTTCATATGATTATCAACAGTGTGTCTACACTAACATATTAGTATATATATATATATATATATATATATATATATATATATATATATATATATATATATATATATATATATATATATATATATATAGTACGGTGTGCTGATTTTGGTTTGAGTGTGGATAATCATTTTATTCATTAAATAAGAAGTTAATTCATGCGATATGGTGGGATTAGTTAGGGTGCCATCACTAAAAAAAAAAATCGAGAAGCAGTGCACTAAACTCTAGGTCCACATTGGTTCTTAGCCACGTAAAATAAGTCTAATCCCTCGGGCCAGCCCTAGGAGAGCTGTTAATCAGCTCAGTGGTCTGGTAAAACTAAGGTATACTTAACTTTTTCCACCTTCCAGGTTCACCTAACAACTCAACACCATTCCTAACAGATACACTGACTTTTTTTTCCTTCCCCCATGTTTGAGGAACGGTACACTTTCCTTAAACGAATGGCACGCATTTGCATCGTAAAAAGTCGAGAAAATGGATGGCACATAAACGCCAAAGAAATGAGGCTTTCCAGGCTGTAAATCATTCTTCCCCTATTCGTGGGCCGCGTGTGTACCTGGCGCTCTAGGTGACGCGAGGCGTGTGTCGACATGAAGCTGGAATTGTAAAAGGTGGATGACAATCCAATCAGCGAAATGGATAAGACTGTGGATAAAAAGTCGTCGCGGTAAAATCATGACATGACGTTAATTCTGTTTGATGATGGTCATGATTATATATATATATATATATATATATATAGGCTATATATATATATATATATATATATAATATATACATATATATATATATATATAATATATAATATATATATATATATATATATATATATTATATATATATGTAACGACCCGAGTGGGCCGTTATGCAGGTTCTTTAATATACTCAGGACGGGGCTGTCATGACTGACGGCAGATGCAACAAACAAAGGGAGGGGAAAACAACAAAAACAATAAAATGAGTTTAAAATTAATTTATTTACAATATTTATAAGTGAGTCAGGTCTGGTAAAAAGATAAAAAAAACCATAAATACAAAAATAAGCCAAAAGGCAGCACCAAACAAAAGCAAGTTAAATAAACAAAAAGTAGCATTAAACAAAAAAAAGGCAAAAATAAACAACAGCAGGCAGGAAAAAAAATACCAAACATACGTCCTCCATCGGGGCACCAAGACAGCCCTCAGCTGTGCAACAGGGACAAAAATCCACCAACCAGAAAACCCCGATGGAGACGTCAGGACAGCCTCACGCTGTCATCAAAGATGAGCAGCTCGTGGTCACACGACTACTCATGGTCACACTCCACCTCTACGACGTGCTCCACTTCGTAGGCGTGCTCCAATTTGCTGCTCAAAAACTCGACCAACGTCGACTCCAAAAACTGCCTGCTGCTGCTGCCACTGCCGCTACTTCCGCTGCCCTACCAGACCCGACTGGCGAAAGAAAAACGGCAGCTCACCGACGAGAACATCAAAACAAAAAAAAAACTTGAAGGTAAGGAGGCAGCAATCCACAGAAGGGAACGAGCGGGGAACCAGCAGTTCCCGCAAAACCATCACTTAACGTGACACCTCCCCACCTAAAAGAAAAAAAAAAAAATTATTTTTTTTTTTTTTACACTCCTGATCCCCTCCAATGCCGTAACAACCCCGCCAGCCAAAACAGAGCCGCCCTGTCACGGTCGCCCATTGTAACGACCCGAGTGGGCCGTTATGCAGGTTCTTTAATATACTCAGGACGGGGGCTGTCATGACTGACGGCAGATGCAACAAACAAAGGAGGGGAAAACAACAAAAACAATATAATGAGCTCAAAATTAATTTATTTACAATATTTATAAGTGAGTCAGGTCTGGTAAAAAGATAAAAAAAACCATAAATACAAAAATAAGCCAAAAGGCAGCACCAAACAAAAGCAAGTTAAATAAACAAAAAGTAGCATTAAACAAAAAAAAGGCAAAAATAAACAACAGCAGGCAGGAAAAAAAATACCAAACATACGTCCTCCATCGGTGGCACCAAGACAGCCCTCAGCTGTGCAACAGGGACAAAAATCCACCAACCAGAAAACCCCGATGGAGACGTCAGGACAGCCTCACGCTGTCATCAAAGATGAGCAGCTCGTGGTCACACGACTACTCATGGTCACACTCCACCTCTACGACGTGCTCCACTTCGTAGGCGTGCTCCAATTTGCTGCTCAAAAACTCGACCAACGTCGACTCCAAAAACTGCCTGCTGCTGCTGCCACTGCCGCTACTTCCGCTGCCCTACCAGACCCGACTGGCGAAAGAAAAACGGCAGCTCACCGACGAGAACATCAAAACAAAAAAAAAACTTGAAGGTAAGGAGGCAGCAATCCACAGAAGGGAACGAGCGGGGAACCAGCAGTTCCCGCAAAACCATCACTTAACGTGACAATATATATATATATATATATATATATGTGTGTGTGTGTATATATATGTATGTGTGTATGTATACACATAACTTTCAAAGCATCGACATGTGTCCTTTGTTAGGAAAAAAATACACATATCCATGTTCAAAAATGTCGAATAAGAAAACTTCAAAAAGCTCGCAATCTTGGAAGCCAAAATAACCTATACACAATAAAAAAAAAATATAAAGACGAAAACTGAAAACTAATAAATACAAGTATGATTTCATGTATAAGCCTTGTATCTGAATGCCACTAACGATTTGTCATTTTAGAAAAAAAATAAGTGTTTTCAGAATTCAGCTGAATTAAACTGAAATGTGAATAAATGAAAAAAAAAAATCCGTTTTCCTAAACTTTATTGCAAGAATCATCATGCATTCTGCTCTCAGGCAAGTCCTTGACATTACAGAACAAACTCTCTTCTGTATCAAGCATTTCACGCAATTTTTACTTTTTTAATAAAAAACGTAAAAAACAAAGGACTATACTCAGAATAAACTGAACAATGGACAAACTTTTCTTTTATAAACACATCCTAGATAAAACAGCATAACTGGGGAAAAAAAAAATATACTTTCATAATTCAGAAACTCTACGAGCCGCTAATTAAAAGTGTTTACGTGTCGGTCATGGACAATTCGCAGTTACACCAACACAAATAGAGGAGCCATTTAGTTAAATTCCACCGCGGGCCAAAATGGCACGCGTGACTGGGAGTTTGCGCCTAAAACACGAAACCTTTCGTCCTGCCCAATCTAGAGAATATGATAAAAGCCACTGGTGTGGTGTTAATTCCCACACCTAATTTGGCCGGTAAACATTTCATGTCGAATCTGGGACGCTCAAGTTCTCTCTCTCTCTCTCTCTCTCTCTCTCTCTCTCTCTTTTACACGGACCGCGTGGTGCAATGAAAGCGCTCTTGTCTCTCCGGGCAAGGTCGAGTTCGAATCCTGGGCGAGGAAAGGAACAGAATGGGCGCGTTCACACGCCCCTTATAATATGTGTATATATATATATATATATATATATAATATATATATATATATATATATATGATGCTTCTGTTGACAAATGTAATCCATTAATGAATGGTTGTTATCCAGCTGTTATGTGCCCCAATTGGGAGTAAAGAGAAAGGCAAGTGGTCAGCTCTCCTTTTAAAGATATACCGTCACACTGTTACTAACAAATAAACTGGAGGGCACCGATGTGGCAATCCTGACCTTATACAGGTGAAACCATTCGGCAGGTATTCTGCCGATATATACAGTACATTCACTAAGCTTGACCTAAACTAATTTCATCTCTCTCTCTCTCTCTCTCTCTCTCTCTCTCTCTGTTTGTAAGTTTATATTCATGATTCTTATTTACCTGTTAAGCTGTTCTTTCAATCCTACCTAAGTACGACGTATAATAGTCTTATTTTCAAGGTAATCATTTATAATTAAGGACGCGTCTATTCATCAGATACCAAGAGACAGAATAATGAAGCGAATGACCAGATTTCAGTCCCGCGGAGGAGAAATGGCTGCAAACCCATTTCCGGAAAATCTACCTTGCCTCTGTTAATTTAAACAGCAAACACTTTCCTCGGTTTCCAATCAACTGGTATGGGGTCGCAGCCAGGGTGGAAAAGGGCGGCATGGGCTTGCAACATCCTCCCAAAAGAACTACTGAGAACCAGAAGTTCTCAGGCACCACTGGAACCGAGCCAGCAAACGGGGTGTGGAGCGGTGGGGGACAAGGTATATAACCACCTAAGAAAACGGGCCTCTGTAAATTATCGCACAAAACGAAACCAAACAAAAAATTAACAAAAGGCAAGATAAAAATCCAGATCCCATAATCTCAAGTCCCTTTTAAGGTCTCAAGTAAAAGATCATAAAAATAATATTATAGACTCGAAACTGCTTCAGTATAGGCGGAAATGCAGCGAAAGGCTGGTAAACGCCGAAGTATACAATTGCGACCCCTGAATTTAGGAGCAATCCGCTTGGGTGTGGTATTTGACAGATGCATGTGACGTGTGAAAATACGTCTCTCTCTCTCTCTCTCTCTCTCTCTCTCTCTCCGTTGCTTCGTTCAAAATATCTGATATCAGAGACTGCTGTCAGTTGTAACAAGAAATGTTGATAAATGTAGTAAATCAATCTACTGACTGGATTTCATTTGCTGGAGAGTGTTTTATGTATTGTCTTTCTTTTTAAGTATATCTATCTATCTGTCTATCTATCTATCTATATATATATATATATATATATATTATGTGTGTGTGTGTATGTAAGTGACAATCTTTCTACGAATAAATTTTACGTAGATTCTTCCTATTCATCTTTACTTTTCATTTCCAAATACCTACTTTACTCATTCAATCACTGTTGGCTTATCTCAAACAAGCTGGCACAATCTCCTTAATTACGTGGTCACTGAAATGCCTGTTTTTGCAGGCAAGGCAATGAAAGGTATTGATTCCTTGCAGAATAAATGTGGCATTGTCTTCTAATTGAACTTGATGATGGATTTTATTATCTCTCATGTCAGAGGACGTTATTTCTTGCTGTTATTAATTTTGCACTGTAATGAAACGTTATTAGTTAAGATTATGTCCAATGTGCTGTGCTTGGTAAAGGAGACAGAGATGGAAATAAGTCCTCAAAGGAAGCTCAGTCACTATATGAGAATCTTGATGTGAAGACAAACAGTTCCACAGCCTGGAAACGAATGGGACGAAGTACTTGACTCTCGAGTTCGCGACCTCTTACTTCTTGCTAAAGTCCTTATTATGAATGGTCGACTCTGGTCTTTATAGTGAAGTACAGAAAGTTTGGCGTCAAGGGATTCCTCTACTTTCTATACGAGGATCGTAGTGGTAATAAACTTAGAGAGAGAGAGAGAGAGAGAGAGAGAGAGAGAGAGAGATTTGGACGCTCAGCGTCAACTTTACAGCATCTCCTGAAGATTGTGTAGCTAAATCATTAACCTGAGTCCCTCCCTTGTCCTCCTCCATCCTCCACCTCTCCCTCTCTCTCTCTCTCTCTCTCTCTCTCTCTCTCTCCATTTGCACTGCCCAATCAATAACCGTACTGTCGAGAAATATTCAAAATTCTTCATTAACCTTCAAACGTCTAACGTCATTAGCACAATCAACATAGCTGCGTTCTACTTTCTTCTAATGCTGAGGAAAATATTAAATAAATGAGGAGGACGAGGCTGAGAATGAAAAATGTTTCTCCTCACTTTTCCTTATGTCAAGGTCGAAAACTGAATAGGGCTTAACCGGATACCCCTGCGGTCAGGGAAGGTCACTCGATACTACTGAGCGGCCCCCTTGTATTCTCTCTCTCTCTCTCTCTCTCTCTCTCTCTCTTTGGGCTTTCGCCTTGCTCTGAACCGTACTCAAGCCAGGGCACCGGCTCAGCGCGATGTTTATTTCTGGATGCCACGAGGCTTTTGACGTGAGATCTTTACCCAAGGTCCAGAGAATCAGTAACTCTCTGGATCCTGGATTTGCCGTTAGCTCGTTTGGTGATTTAGTTAAGTTACGGTACCGTGCGGCTACAGTCATGTGAAAATGGTATTTATTGGTGGTACTTTAGTGCGTGTGGATGAACATGTCTTCAACCGTTTGATTTCATGACCACGATGAAAAATTTTGCATGTTTTAGCTATTATTATTATTATTATTATTATTATTATTATTATTATTATTATTATTATTATTATTATTATTATTTGTAAAATTAGGAAAAAGACCTTCTTTAATACAGGTTTTGTTAAACAAAATGGCATTTCAACAGCATTTATTTTATATAGTAAACGTTATTGCTTGCAACCATTCCAGCGCAAGAAAAACAATTAATAAGACGAACTGAGCGTTTACTATATAAAATAAATGCTGTTGAAACTGCCATTTTGTTTAACAAAACCTGTGTTATTATTATTATTATTATTATTATTATTATTATTATTATTATTATATTATTATTATTATTATTATTATTATTATTTTTCATTAAATTCTCACTGCAGCATGGGTCACTAAAATGGTGAAGAAATCCACAGTGGTGTAGGTGTAAATATTTAGTAGAAATATATATATATATATATATATATATGCAAACGAGAGCTTTTGAGAACCTGCTCGATTCTCTTTGTCAATCTGACTAAAACATAAAATCAGTAATGAAAGTAAAAAGTTTTGAAAAAAAAATAATTTAAACCTGTTATTAATTTTATTTCAAAACTTTTTACTTACATGACTGTTTTCATGTTTTAGTCAGACTGAGAAGGCGAATCGAGCATGTTGTCAAAAGCTCTCGTTTGTGTGTATATATATAATATATTATATATATATATAATGTTTCTACTATATATTTACATTTACACCACTGTGGATGTCTTCACCATTATTATTATTATTATTATTATTATTATTATTATTATTATTATTATTATTATTATTATTGCCTAAGATTGGGTTATCTTCTGCTTGATTTGTGAACCTGTCTACCTTCCTTAATAGAAGACTAGAACCTTTTCCTTATTCGTTGATTCTTGAGATCACTGACCTTTCCCCTTTCGCAATGTCTTCGCTGGCGAGATTTCTTTATGCTTATTACTTTCTAAGACTTTCCAAAAAAAGTCCTGAATATTTGATCAGTTCTCCGATCCCGTCTTTTGTACTCAACTCGAATCTTGAATTTTTCAGTCTTCATTCTCAAGTTCTGAAGAACTTGAGGAGTTATATTAGAAATAACATGAAACGTTAGCAACACATTAATTTATTAATTTCTACATACATTTTTAGGAAGAAAGTAATGATTTACATCAAATCAGAATCTTTACCCCAACCATCAATTTCGCATCGTTTAATATTAATAACACTGACTAACCTTTTTTCCAGCTCGAGGTCACATACAATTCAGCATGTAAATCCGCTAATGAAAAGTTACATTAACTACCTGACAAGTACTTTTTTTGTCGTGAATTGATAATACACGCACGATAAAAAGTTGCAGCATATATATATAGCTGTAATTCGTACCGACGTGTACCGCAGGTCAGCATTTTGCTTCTCAGTAACCTGAATATGATCGAAGCAGATTTGTTGAGCGCAAAACGAGAGCTGAGGAATAAAGGCGCGGATATATTTCATGAGAGTACAATACATTATGAGAAATACATCACGCATTTTCGACCTGCCAGCGTCCATCTATCCGGCGGGAAAATAACCCTTTGTTGTACATTGTGTTCACGTAATGTATGTTCTCCTAATGACAAAATGGTCTTAATCTTCAGTCGGGTTGGGTTTGAACCCGTCTTCCCCCGCCCCCCAACCCCTCCCCCGCTTCTCTTCCATCTGCCTACCCGTGCCCTGGTATGAATTTACATATTCCAGAATGACATTATAAATCATTATTATTTTGCCCCTGGTACAATGCAGATTAAAACAACGCTTTCCGTGAATGTCGACCTAATTGATCGCAGTAATTAATACACACTTTCTCTACAATAAGAGGATTAAGGGCCGCTCCAAAAAAGGTTAATTAAGGTAAAAGGAAATATACACAATTGACGTCAGAAGTGGAGAATTAATCCAAATGTACTCCCCATTCTTATGGCAATAAAAATGCATGGTAAAATTACAGAATACCAATAACTGGAATTTTAAGGAGGCTACAGAAAAGAAAGTGTAATTTGAAAAATAACAAAAGGGAGATTTATTGAAAATGGGTAAAATTATACAAGATTCAAGTAAATAGAATAATGGACCTAATGATACCTGAAAAAAACGATTACATTTATAGAAAACTGAGAAAAACGAAGAGGTAAATAAATAGCAATAAACAAACAAGTAAAAAATGCGTTGAAGTTTCTTTGGCGCAATCGAGTTTTCTGTACAGCGTATAGTGCTGTATGAATACTCTCAGCCACGGTCCGGTGATGGCCTGTGTTGCTGGCACACATAGCGTGCTAGACTCACGATCATGACTAACCTTAACCTTAAATAAAATAAAAACTGCTGAGGCTAGAGGGCTGCAATCTGGGTATGTTTGGTGATTGTTAGGTGGATGATCAACATAGCAATTTGCAGCCTTCTGACCTCAGTAGTTTTCTAAGATCTGAGGGCGGACAGAAAAAGTGCTGACGGACAGACAAATAGCCAACTCAATAGTCTGCTTTTTACAGAAAACTAAAACAAAGAGATAAAATGGTACCCAGCCTAAATGACAGAAGTCCGGGTGAAAGAAAGGAAGTGAAAATATAGAAAGCAATGAAGGCATTGGTAAATGAAAGTAAATGTTAAACGAAAGTGTACAATAAAATAAAACCATAACAAGGGTGTTTAAAGAAAAAGGGGAAGAAAGGACAGACGCCCAGAAAATGACTGACTCTGGCCCAAAAGATAAGCATTGTAAGATAACTGTAGTTAACAGGAGCCTTGACTAACAAGCAAAGGGACCCAAGAGAAACTCCTGGGGCAGAACGGACAAAGTCACTGAGTCTCTGTTGACACTATACATTGAATTATTCACGTTTGTAGTTATTCGGTCGCAACCGCAGTAATAATAATAATATTAATAATAATAATAATATTAATAATAATAATAATAATAATAATAATAAACTTATCATCATCATCATAACAATAATACAAGAATTACCGAGGCAGTAAAAAATGTATTTTTCAATTTTCCTTTGGGAATCACAGGGAATGTGGGCTCTATTGTGTAAAGAAAAGTCTATACTAAAGCTCCCCTAGCATGATCGAGCTCAAGAGCTCTACACGAAAGCCTTAAAGGAAAGCTCTGCAGCCGCACTACAAAAGAAACTCTATAAAATGACTCTGCGGAATGAGCTCTACACGGAAGCTTCGCAGAATAGCTGTAAGGAATAGACTACTGAAAGAAGCCATGTTTGTTTCAAATTTCAATTGTAACCGCGGCCTCTTTCGATGGATAATTCATTTCAGGAGCACAGAGATATGAGATTATTATTATTATTATTATTATTATTATTATTATATTATTATTATTATTATTATTATTATTATTACTGATGTTTGTTATAATTACTAATCACACTGGATTCTTTATTATTTTTCTAAAAATACATAAATTTATTATTATTTAATAGACAACATTCTAAAAATAAGTTTTAAGGGGAAGCAGCAACGCACAAACAATGCAACAATATCTTGCGAGACAAACAAGAACGATGGTTGAGAGAGAGAGAGAGAGAGAGAGAGAGTCTGAGGGAAGGAAATTTATATTTAAAAATGACATAATTAATTTAGGGGATTGCATACGCACTGTGTGTGTGTGTGTGTGTAAGAGAGAGAGTGAGAGAGAGAGAGAGAGGAGAGGGAAGGAAATTTTAGATTTAAAAAAAGACAGAGAATTAATCTAGGGTATGCAGAGAGAGAGAGAGAGAGAGAGAGAGAGAAGGAAGCTGATATTTAAAAAACAGACAGAGAATTAATTCAGGGGACGCAACTGAGAGAGAGAGAGAGAGAGAGAGTGAGAGGCAAAAGGAGAAGAGGGTAGTGGACACATGAGTCTCTCTCTCTCTCTCTCTCTCATCCTCTCTCTCTCTCTCTCCAATGGGCCCAGCCCCAGCAGTAACCCAACGCCGAAGTTATTTTCTTCAGGCGTGGAAGTTGACGCTGTCTCTCCCACAGCAGGAGGCCACAGCAGGTCCTGTGGTCGAAAGCTGTGCTATCATTAACACTCTTCAGCGCTGCTGTTATTAGTCCTCGAGCGTATCAGTTACAGCCTCTCGGACCACTTTATCAATCAAATTTCGGATGGGAACCACATGAAGAAGAAGAAGAAGAAGAAGAGAGAGAAGAAGAGATAAAGAAGAGAACGGACAAGTAACCAGTGGGATTTAATTAAGTGGTGTGTAATCACACACCTGGGATTTAATACAATAATAATAATAATAATAATAATAATAATAATAATAATAATAATAATAATAATAATAACAATAATAATAATAATAGTTACTCGGTTCTGCAAACAGACAGAGATACACACAAGCTATATAAATTATATATATATATAATATATATAATATATATATATACAATACAACAACGCCTCCAAGGAATAATGTGAGTATTGGCATGACACTGAAATTTCCCAGAAGGACAAGATATGAAATGTGCACGATGCGAGTATTGAAATTCCCCATCCACTACACCACTACCTTCGTAACTGGAATGAGAATAAGTTCTTATGATTTAAAGAACAAGATTGTTTCCGTTGGACATAATTATTTCCGGTTGGACATTACGAACACATTAAGATTGTATCATGTAAATTCAATGAATGCCGAAAAAGTTTCAAGGTTCAAATTTTATTCAAGTTAACCCCAATTATACTTGTTTTATCCGTCTCTCTCTCTCTCTCTCTCTCTCTCTCTCTCTCTCTCCATTTTACATGCTTACTACAACCTCTCTGTTATTGCCCATAACTAAAATAAATCACAATTAATATCATTACCGTGTTCAGTGATGATTCCAGTGATTACTTGTTATAATAAAGTACTGCTACATGAATTCATTACAATGAAGTATCATCTTTGATCATGACAATTGATAAATTGACATCTGTTTACCACCGCCATACCTCTACAAGGTTTCTGGCCTGCGAATGCTTAAGAACCAAAGATATGGTGAAAGATTATTTTTATACATATTGGGAAATTATTCCTCTACGCAAAGCTTTGGAATCTTCTGCCCATTTTTTTTTTTTTTTTGTTTTTCAAATCAACGCAGATGCTTCCTTTTGAGAAGGGGAATCTGTGTGTGTGTGTGTGCACTTTTTTATGGGGATGGGGGGTTGAGTTAAGTCCCATTATTCTTTCCCTCGCTCTTCTTTTCTTGTTCTAGACGATAGAACATTTAGGATTTAAATCCTTAGTCACGTCGGCCATGGACTGAAAAAAAAAAGATAAAATGTTTTAACGTTACAGGACTTGATTTAGATTCCTATCAAGTGCGGGTCGGTTCGCTTTGTAACAAGTGAATAAAATTCAAATTCTTAAAGAGCAGATTCCGAAGACAGTGGCTGAGATTGACCAGCTGTGACCAGCTGTGTTCTGGCATCCGTCACAAGCTGAGTCTAAGACGTACAAAAACCCGAGACAAAACTGCATACCAATCGATTTCTCTTAACAAACTTACATACTGAGTAGTACCATGACCATGCAGGATTTTCAGAGGGTGACGGGAAGTCACGCTTCACACAAAATAACATTCATAAGCTGGCGATTCAAGTTTTTTTTTTTAGTTTTCTGTAAAAGAAAACTATTGTGCCGGCTTTGTCTGTCCGTCTGCACTTTATTCTGTCCGCCCTCTTTCTGTCCGCACTTTATCCTGTCCGCACTTTATTCTGTCCGCACTTTTCCTGTCCGCCCTCAGATCTTAAAATCTACTGACGCTAGAGGTCTGCAAACTGGTACGTTGATCATCCACCCTCCAGTCATCAAACATACCAAATTGCAGCCCTTTAGCCTCTGTAGTTTTTATTTAATTTAAAGTTAAATTTAACCATAACCGTGCGTCTGGCAACTATATACGCCATGCCACCACCGGACCGTGGTTAAAGTTTCATGGGCCGGTGCTCCTATAGCATTATACCGAGATCACTGAAAGATAGAGCTATTTTCGGTGGCCTTG
>JANJGK010005798.1:0-42693 GCA_039081455.1 Macrobrachium rosenbergii
TTTTCCTGTCCTGAGCACAAAGCTAACTTGGTCTCGATCTTTAGTCGTCAGCATACATTGGTACATCACTCCACATTTGACATCACCAAATTTAATGTGCTCCACTTCAGTCCCTACTGTTTTTTTTTTTTTAACCCCAGTACCAGTTTCGTATCCATTTGATACTGGACTTGAAACTCCTTCCCATATGCACCGACTGTGTATAATAGTTGTCCAAGTCTGTCTGTCCAAAGGGTTTACATAATGTACAATACATACGTACTGAGCTTGACACGTGTTTTCTTTATGGCATTCTCAGCACAAAGACTGCATTCGTTGTAGCCTATCTTTCATGAACTTCAACTCTGCTACCATATCTCGAGTCCAGTTCTTCCCTGAAACTAGATTTCAGCATTCTTGTATTTATGGCAAGCTTAAAGTGCTTGATTTCATGGGGATATCTGTGTTTGTAATTCTACTGTCATGGGAGCAGTCGGCAAGAATTGTTCCCTTTGAAATCTCAACGGTGATTATTCTTCCTTACTTTTATTGGTGTTGGACCCTCCATTGATACTGTAGTCATTCTTTAAAGAGCTCGGTTACAAATTGTTCATCTTGAACACTACTTGCAGCTCTCATTGCTATGAGACCATCAGCCTTTATTGAATTATTCTGCTGCCATTTCCTTTATCCTCTTTTAGAACTGATTTGTTTGTGGGCCATCAACATTGTTATAAGCTGCCCTTCTGTTAACACTTACGACGTTCTCGCTTGGATTACTGCCTTTGTTGAATGTTTTAGTGTGCCTCTAGTTTTTTACTTGATCTTGAAGCCTCTTGTCATGTCCATAATCATCTTTGGTGATGCCAGAACCAAGCATTTGCAAACATCTACTTATTTTCTCTACACTGTACTATAACCCTGCTTCCTTCCTCCAAAACCAGATGTTCTTGACACTCTGTTTCCACTTGTAAAATGATCTTCCCAGTTTGCTCTGTCCTGAAATGCAGGATATATATGGTCATACCATTCCAGGGTCTCCTGTAACTTAGGCTATATTGGGGGAATTTTCTTAGACAAAATAAACTTAACAGGGCAAGAAAGGAGTAGCAGGCTAACTGGTAATTATTGGTACTCCAGTGTGCTTCAATGTATTTTCAGTGTTTCTCTGGTGCAGTGTATTGTTTATAGACTTGGTCTAGTTTATTGTGTATGCCAGTTAGTACAAAATATTAAGACTGGATATTTTGGAAGTTCACTGGGGATGGAAAAGACAGGGCCTTGAATTTATGTCATACGGTACCTTTTTCTTGTCTTCCAGTCACTGGAAGTTTGGTCTTGCACTGATTTTCAGTCCTTTCATTTCCATAACACATTCATTCTTTAGAACATTTCTCTAACTTTGTCCTCAGATTATACTGTTAGCGCTGTTTCTTCCGCTTATAGAATTCCCCATTTACTTTAATAAACACCAAAGGACTCCTGGGTAATCCACTGTTGTCACTCTAGGTTTTGTGTTATGGGGTAGCATCACTAGTTCCAAGTGTCTTTCTGGTAGCTTTTGCCTATGTGATGTATAATTGTTGGTCAAATGCCTTCTCAGAATCCACAAATAAGTTTTATGTTACATTCTTCAGGGCCACATTTTAGACTGTTTGTGTTCTGGTAACCTCTGTTGGCAAACGAACAATTGCAGTATCGGTTTTAGCAACATTTCTCAGTTTTATTCCAGCGACTTCTGATGCAATCGTATTCCTCCTAAATTTACACATTGTAGAGTGTCACCTTTTCCCTTGTTTATTATGAAATGCTCTTTTCCCTGTCTTTCCTCTTTTCTTTCCTTGTCAGGCTTTCTTATTTTCTGATCTGTTCGTCAATGACTTGGCCGTTAATGCTTTTAACCGGTTGCTTGTTTCAGATAGTGATTATACTGGGATCAGATGTGTTACCTTCATTCCAAAAAGTGACTTTTAGAAGAGCAGTAGATTTGGAAATATCAGGGGGCAAAGACCTGTAGGATAGCCCAGGAATTCCTGAAAAGACAGTTCTGATAGTTAAGGCAGTAAGATCATAGGACGCAGGAGAGTGGAGAGAGTTTATGTCTAGTCCGATAAAGGTTAAATCTGACACAAACTTTGAGATACAGGTTTCATTCTTGTGTGCATTGCCCTACTTCTGTCTCGTCGCCAGCCATTGCTTCTTTGATTTGTATGCTTATCGCATTTTAAATGTTTATATTTCTTCGTGCCACTATCAACTGTATTTATATTTCCATCTTTTATTTTACCTCCTGTACACAACAAATGTTCATACCTCTTCTAGCCAGGATATCTCTATTGTTTCCTGCAGGCATGAAACAATATGGCCCACTTAACCCAAGTTCTTTGAGGAACATGCATGAATATTTTATGGCTAATTAAGCAAAAACCACATAAGAATATTGCATATATATCCCACACTGCAGTGAATCAGCTCAAACATGGTCATTCAATATGAGGGGTGCCAGAAAATTGAGGATTATATCAACTTGCCATATTAAGGAATGATTTTATGCAACGTAATAAGATTCATTCTTACCGTATTCAACAAAAGTTTTTCCGTTTCATTGGCATAAAGTCATCGGCACAAACAAAAGCACACCACAAACATGACCCCCTAGGAGAGTGTAGGGAAAACCAAAGAAAGCAATGGCTTTCATAGTTCTTAGAATTCACACCCCTGTAAAGTACAGTATGGCAGTCGAGGGGTTTTACGGCACTAGATCACTCCTTTCCTCTCCACCCACCTCATATCAGTAACCTGTCAGCATATATACATTGCATAGGTACTTTGCCAGGCTGAACATTGGTAGTGTTTGTGCTCCCGTCTAGAAGTGGGATCTTTGCTATGTACAGACATCAGTACGAAGTGGTCTTATATTCACAAGTCTTGTTAATTGTTGTTACATTCATATACTCATTGGTAAAAAACAAAAGTCTTGTGAACAATAGTGTTATGGAAAGTGCTGTTAACTCGGGTGTTCCTGTACTTGGTTGAGAATTGCAAATGTAGGGAATTACTGTCCTTCTTAACAGTTGAAAACTTTGTTAGCTGATATTTCTAACCTGTTTACACTGAACAGTGATGTCCCTTTCCTTGTCTTTAGGCTGAGTGCATCTCTGTACTCTTCTGTGTTCCCTTAACCACTGCGAAAAAATTGGCAGTCTGGTGTCTTAGATTGTTGAGGCTAATAGTTTGTGAGACAGAATGTTGTTTCCCAATGGTAGTCACTTCCAGAATTTCGCTTCTCAAGAAAGGCTCTTTGGTTGGATGTTCCTGCAATTTCTTCTTCCACTGCAATGTTTGTTGAAGTTTTAACAACATCGTCATCAGTTAACCAAGTGTTTGTGCGGCTTCGATGTGTGTGCTGTTTGTTAGATGTGGTGAGGTGCATTTCTAGTGTTGAGAACATGTTTGCAGGGCCTACCAAAGTTCCATCTTGTTCCTTGTCTCAGCCTCTCCTGTCTCGTTTTCCAAAGGCATGTGTTCATTTCTCCCTCAGCGTACGAGTATATCCCATGGTGGCCATAGGGCAGGATATCCACATTAGTTTTCAGTATTTAATGACTTACAATCCAACACTGGGTAACTTGTTACTCTTTAGGAAGCATGACCAGCCTCCTTCCCAATCTGTATCCTGATATTGCAGGGGTGACTTTAAGTTTGTTTGAACAGTAATTAAGCTCTTTTCAATAGGAATAGGTTAGGCTGTTACGTTTCCGTTCTGATGTGCTGGAAAATAAATGGAGAAGAACACAGGGTCCCTTGTGGCTTACATTTATTATCTAAGAGATGAAGTACAGGAAGTAATAAAAGCAGATCCACCAAGCGGCTACACCTTTAGCTATCTGCAGCTTGCAGTTGGTTGCATTCTGTATGAAAATATATGTTGACATTATAACATCCTCCTTTTATTCTTCAAAGGAAACGATTACACCAAGTTCCATTAAACAAAGGATGTCAAATTTTGGCATCAGGTACACTTCTGAGATAATCAACACCGAGATTCAATACTGTGGATAACACTTTGCTCTTACTGAATCTCAAGGCATTGAATACATTTTAGGGTCAGCAAACTTAGATGGTAATTCATTTCTTGTTGGTCTAACAGGTTTATCAATGGTTACTTTACTCTCAGCATTAGGTAGAGTTTTACTCACACAGACATCACTCTCAAAAGTTATTGGTTTACTTATAGCAGGAGTGTTAACACCTTTTGACATTTCTCATATGTCATTGGGTGTTTCCCTTAAATGTACTCTGCTTTTTCTTAGCAATTTGCCATCACTTTCAATTAAGTATGACCTACTATTTAACTTTTTCCTACTCCCTTTCACCCAGGACGTGTGGTTTGACATGTACATTGTCACCCTGATGCATTTATCATAATACCACATCATTTTTACATTGTTAAACTTTTTCTTTTCTCTGGCCAGATCTAGATTTACATTTTGACACAAGCAATTTTGCTAACATGAGTAATTTTGTACAAGTTCGCCATCCTAAACAATACTCCACTGGACTTGCCCCTTTATCAACAGTTGGGGTGTTTCTAGTCTAAAATTGCGAGATAAGGACCTTGTCCATTCTCAGTGGCTTTTGTTATCAAGCACTTTGAGGTTTTAACAGCTGACTCGACCACACCATTAGATCGTGGATGAGTAGGGATACTTGTTCTATGCTCAAAGTCACAATCTGACGAAAAATGTCTGAATTCATCACTGACAAATTGAGGTCCATTGTCACTTATCAGTACTGAAGTAATCCATATCTAGCAGAATGAGCTTTAAGTTTTCGAATTACTGCCTTCCACAAAGTATCAAGATAATCAATTTCCCAAAAGTTATTAAAGTAACCTAGATATGAGGGAATTATGTTTCTTGATGCTCATCAAGGCTATGCCAACATTCGGCATGGTGTATCTGCTGTTTCACGACACATTAAACTTTCCTTTTGTTGAGAACTAGGGTACTTCATACACATTTCACAGGCTAAAATGAATTGCCTGATCTCAGAATTCATCTCTGGCCATTACATACATTCTCTTAACCCTATGTAAACACCCTTCTATGCCTATGTGTGATGAGTGATTGACATTCTTAATATCAGCTCTGAGACTTAACGGAACGACAATCCTCTCACCTTTGACAATAACACCATCTTGTACTGAATCCTCATCCTTGGTGTGACTGTAAGCTTCAACTAGCATGGGGATTTTGCTATTTTTCTCTGGCCACCCTGTCAAGATCATTGTCTTCAAGACTTATAGACTTCATCTTTTTCAATCCCAGCCTTTATTTCTTCAGGATGTTCCTTTCTAATAGGCAAGTAATCTAGCATATTTACATGTTCAATCTCAATCTTATCATGACTATGTAGTGGTAAAAATGATCTTGATATTGTCAGTAAGAAACATGTCCTTACACTTCTCATGTACAATTTCAAAATCATATTATATGCAGAATATTAAGCAACATCCCTTGGAGTCTCGTAGGTGCTTTATACAGAGGTTTTAATAGGTTAGGTTAGGTTTATGATCACGTTTAATTACTACTCTACAACCATACACGTATTGATGAAACTTGTTAAGACTAAAGACAATTGCTAAAGTTTCCTTTTCAGTTTGAGCATAATGTTTTTCAGTTTCTGTCGTAGCATGACTTGCATAGGCAATAGGTTTACACTTTGTAATAATGAAGAACCTAGACCACTCTGGGAAGCACCACATTGGATAACAAGATCTAACTTTGGATCATAGTACTGTAATACAAGAGTACTAGTCATTAGTTTTTTGAACTTACTAAATGGTTTCTCTTGCTTAATAGTCCACTCCCATTCAACATCTTGTTGTGTTAGCTGACTTATCATAGGCTCTATTAAAACAGATCAATTTGGTAGAAATCTACTCAAATAGTTGACTATGCCTGCTAGTCTCTTGACACCTGAGGCATCAGTTGGTGCTTCCATGTTTACAATAGCCTCTATCTTTTAGGATCAGCCACCAGACCTTTACTTGTGATTTCGTGACCTACAAACAATACTTCAGTTTTCCTAAGTACTGCTTTAGACTCTTTCAATTTTATTCCTTTAACCGGGCACCTTTCCAAGAATTTACCAAGCTTAATGTCATGATCTTTCACTGCTTCCAACGCCACACAGCAAAATGCCATCAGGTATTCATACAACTCCACCAAGGTCCTCAAGATTCAACTGTAGTTGCTTCTGAAAAATCTCACTGCTTACATTTAATCCAAATGGTAATCTTGGCCATTTATACAAACCAAAGGGAGTTTGAGATGTAGTTAACAAACTAGATTCTTCACAAAGTACACAATGCCACTACCTAAATCAAAAGATGAAAATACCTTAGCCTTAGACAGTTCTGGCAAAATATCATCAGTTATATGAATAGGAAGATGTTCCATTTTTAGCACCTTATTTAGAGTTTGCAGGTCTAAACAAACTGTAAACTCTCCTGACTTTTTCTCAGCAACTACTAAGCGACTTAGCCGCTCTGTCGGTTCATCCACCATTTCAATAATATTCAGGTGTACCATCTCTGAGTTTTTCCTCTACTCTTAATGTTAATGGGTACCCTACAACTGGGGATTACAACTTGGTTGTTCTTCTGGATCTACTGTCGAGTGAACAATATTATTAAAAGTCCCTACTTCGTCATTAAAAACATCATATTTACTAAAAATGTCAGTAGTGACAGAAGTCTTTTCGTAATTCACTGTAACGAGTCCCATCTGCTCTGAAGTACGCTTGCTTAATAACGGTGTGGTTTTTCCTTTCACAACTAGGAATTCAACAGAATTTTTCTTTCTCATCTTACTGTTCCTCATCACTAAGCTACACTTGGGTAATGGTTTCACAGTAGACAATGTCCATACTTCTGAAGTATTATCCCCGAAGCGTCAGTGGAACATCAGGTATCAGATGCTTAGGAATTACATTTACACTACCTCCACAATCTGTTTGGAATTTGATTACCAAACCATTAATTTCCAAGACTGACTTGATCAATTTATCTCTTTTTGTAGACTATTTTAGTAAATATTCTGTTTCTGAACTACTAGATTCACTGTGATCAGCAATGAATGTTCTTACTATTGCATCTTGCAGCAAAGTGATTGAGCTTACAACATCTGGTGCATGTTTTTCCATTTGCTGGACATTTATTTCTTTTATATTCATGTTTTTCACCGTAACATTTACACGTACGCCAGTTTTTCACAGTTGACGAGAACTTGTTAGAATTTTCTGCTCCTTCTTGCTTAAAGTTAGGTCTATGGTACAGATCAGACTAAATTTAGGTGTAGGCCTGTCATACTTTTCTTTTATTGACTTCTGCTTCAATTTAGCAATGTCTTCACCAGGCCTAGGCTCAACAGAATGGGACTTCTCCTTTTTAGACATCCATCTGCCGTTTACTAGCATGGTATGCAATGCAAACATCGAGAGTTTTCTGCAAGGTTAGGTCCTCAACTTCAATATTTTCCAGCGTAATTTATCATCAGCACATCCAAATACTATTTCATCTTGCAACTGGGCATTGTTTTGGTTTCCATAGTTGCAGCCCCTTGACCAAAATTTTAAGCCTAGTTACATAATTTTCAAGTGATTCATCTGACTTTTGCACACACTTCCTGAACTTGTATCTGCAGAGAATTTGGGGTGGGGTGGGCAATGTAGTCATTGAACTTCTGAAGAACATTTTGTAGGACTTTAGCTGGACTAGGGTGCTGTTGGAAACTTGGACGAATTGTCAGTTTGTAGTAATTCATCGCCAGCAATATTCAATAACACAGCTACTTTCCTCTCTTCGAACAGACTTGCTTTCTGCGAAGCCAGTAGGTAAATTTCAAAGCATTGCTTGAATGACATCATTCACGCTGAGTATCGCCTCCTAGTGCCAGGATGAACTTTTCGGGAGCTACTGCACAGTCCCCTGTCGATCTTATCTGCAAGTGAAAGTGAGAAGTTCCTTAGTAGGTCAAGTTTTGCTGGGTCCATAACGCTGAATCGAATATCGTTTACTCGTAGTGCGAGCATGTATACTCCTAAGTCCTCATATGCCTTCTCTTCTTTGTCCTGTAATTATTGCGGTTGCCTTCTGGTGTCTCTTATTGCTCGTGCATTTCGAGCAGTTTCTGAAAGGGTAATGAATGCTTCCTTTGTGGTTATATGCCGTTGGTGATATTGGGATAAGAGGTACCGCAAAAGTCTTAGGTTCATAGAGGCTGTGCTTTATCTGTGCCATATGTATTGTCCATAGGCTAGAAATAGGAATGTCTCCAGTTCTGGAATTTATTGTATTATCCTCCCCCAAAGTGACAGTTTTCCTGGGAGAGGACGATTGTTTGGTCTTGACCTAATGAGTGACCTGCATTGTTTTATATTTGCTCCTCTTATTCCATGTCAATTCACTTATGTTAGGGTACTTCTTTGCCATCTATTCAACCCGAACATAGTTTGAATTAGCTCCAAAAATGTTAGGTTTCTCCCCGGCCTCGCATAGGTTTAAAACTTCCCCCTTATGTCCCCCCAGTTGTGAAAGGTACACTATGTTTGTTTTTAAGCAGTTACCATACTACTTTTGCTACCAAGCACAGCACTCACACAGAATGTCCTGTGTAATTGAAACTCGCTGTTCTGCCCTCTTCAGAGTCATTGGGGAAGTACTGAGTAATACATTCATTTCTCCTTTCTTGTGCTCTCAGCTGGGGTTATCAAAAACTGCTCTAATGGATAGGGAGATAGTTGACACAAATGCTAATGATGAGATTTTATTCTCCCCACATTTGTATATTGTTATTCCTACTTCATTTTGCCTTGTGTGGCTGCTATTCCCACATGTTCGAGCCGTAATCTTTTGGCCCAAGAATGTCGGCATGAATGTCGTTACTTTTGTAGGGATTACAACTGTGTCCGAGGCTTCGTAATCACCATCAATTTTTCCAGTCGGTTCTGTGGTTGTACTCTCACGTGGGTCTTTTTACTTTTTCATTTCAACTGTTATGATTTTGATAGCACTTCCTTTTAGAGGTATGGTGTTGGTGGTGTTTTGAGGTAGGGTATCAGTGATGAAAAGAAGGAAAATCCTTGGTGGATAGAAGCAAGTGTTCTGCAATTCTAGAATTTACAGCAGAAACCTCCTCAAGTGATGATACCACCTGTTTGATGTTAGAACAGGTGGTAGGTTCATGGTTGCCTATACAAAATGAACACCTCAGGCTGAATTTTTGCATTGTCTGTTGTAACAGTGTGTAGATCATTGCTTACACAGTGGTAGTTTTCCTTCATATTTGCATACCAAGGAAGTTGGCAGGTCAGTCTTACACCATTCCCTGATTTCTTGTACTCCAAGTCACTGCAATATTGTCAGGATTGTACTGTGCCTTCCATTCAACCCCAGCATAATTTGGATCAGCTCCACAAATAGGGGTTTTCTTCCATACCTCTTGTAGCTTCAAAACTGTCCTTTCATGTCCACCAGTTGTGAACTCGACTATATCAGTTTGTGTTTTTAGCAGTCTGTAATTATTTACTTACCTAACCTAGCCCTCCATCAAAACACATTTTATCCCCTTGAAAGCCATTTGGAAGTGCTGTACAATACGTTCCCCTTTTCTTTCTTGTGTTGTGCAGTGTATGAATTACGTATGGTTCTTATCAGCACTCTTTCAGCCCAAGCTGCAATCCCTTTTGATTCATTTTAGTGTACCTCCATTCATATTTTTTTCTCTTATGCATTCCACTGTCTCATAACATGTTTCTCATAGTGCGATTGTGAGGTTTTCTTCTTGTTGACACCTCTAAAATCCTTTTACCCTCAGTTTCTCTTTCGATGTTGAATGCCCTCGTTGGTCCCAGCACGTGACCTTTGGCCTAACTTTTATGTTCCATTCTTGTGCTGCCCTCTGGTAGTCCAGATACAACATTAGTGCTACTGGTACCACTGTCATCTGAATAACTGTGTCATATATCTGCTGCTTCCATAAATGATTATTGTTAAATCTTCATGAGTTCAGGGCATTTTCCACTAGGGGCTCCTTCCTTCACATCCACTTGCCTCAGAAGTCAGACTTTTCTTATAAATATATATTTCCCAGCTGCGTTTATGCATTCGTGGGATGGAAACTGTACAATACAGGGTATTTCCCTTTCGTATATGGTGTAGCCTAGCTTTTACGTGAATTAACAGTATATATTCCTGTTCGTATACAGTGAATCATAGTTTTTCCCTGAATAGTGGTTTTAAAAAAAAGAGGCACTTGTGGGCTCTATTAAGGCAAGCTTCAGTCATCCATATTGTCAACTTAAGCCTAGCCTGTAGTTTTCTCTCGAATTGTGATGGCTTTATGCCCAAGATAAAGTTTAGGTTTTTATAGAATACTGTGCAATTTTACTTGATTTCTCTGATATTCATGGGTAAAACTCCTAACAGTGCATTAGCCTCCCAAATGAGCGTTGTATTTCATTTTTGCTTTCCATGGGCACTGTTACCCTTCCACTGAATACACACATACAAAGTACGGTATCGTTCATTTTAGATATTTCATATTGATGTTGCAAAATCTTTTCGTAACTTGATGTGCGCGAGTGGAACATTGGCGTCTGCCCTCTTAGCATCCAGAGATTTTGATCATTTCAAATAATCCTGTTTTTGAATTTGATTAAGTATTGAAGTGTAGTGTTTAGATTTTTGTCTCTGTGATTGAATAAGATATTAACCAATGTTAGTCCATGGCTACTCAAGTACAGTATTTGTGACAGTGATTTTGATCACAGTTTAGGATAATTCAGGTGAACTTGGTCCTTAGGTTTCATATATATTTCTCTCTCTCTCTCTCTCTCTCTCTCTCTCTCTCTCTCTCTCTCTCTCTCTCTCTCCATACAAACATCTTTAGTATATCCCCCTCTCTTCCAGTAATTACAATAAGCATTTCTTACCCATTAACTCATCCACATCTCATTATAGGACCTTTTCTAACTACCTCATGCATTTTACTGACTCTCCATAAATATTCTTCTCTTACATCTTAACATGAGAAGAGGAAGGGGGGTTTTTTGGGTAGACATATGACCACCTATTCATAAACTTTCATAAATTATAGTTCTCTGGTGCTTTTAATGATTGTTGAAGGATTTAAAAGGTAAATTAGAACCTCTGTGCATTCTAACACTGCTTGATCAATTAAGGCAAATTTGTAGTTGGTTGGGTTCAAAGTCATAAGGTGATTGTATAGGTATATTAAGTAATAAGATAGATACAGATTAATGCCCTATATTCATGCCCTGTAATGCAATTAAAGTATATGATTTGACACCTGATGGCATATTACCCCTTTCACCATAAGCTGGCTTAGTTTAGTGAGTTTGAACAGAACTTTTTCAGACTGAATTGACACAGGTCCAATCAGGTAGCTGGTTATCCCCTTTCACAAATAATGTCTCGATTGCTTTTGAAGTCTTGTCCGTGTTCAGTGATTCCCAAGCGTTCCATTCTCTGTTTTCGTTTAGCTCGCATACTTTTTCTCTCGTTGCTGTGAGTTTCATTAACTTTCATATATTATCTTAATGTAAGGTTTGGATTACGCAGTAAATCATTTTTCCAGGCATAATTAACACCTTTGAAAGCTTTAAGTTAAGTTTGAATGGAAGAATTTATGTAAATATTTCATCAGTATATTTGGAAGGTCATTATTTAAAGAAGCTTTAGAATGAAATCTTTTGAACAACTGAATATTTGGTCCCTGATTTTATTTTGTAAACATTTCTCATTGAACATTTGAGGATAATGACTTAAAACTAGTAAACATTTCTCATTGAACTTTTGAGGATAATGACTTAAAACTTGTAAATATTTCTCATTGAACATTTGAGGATAATGACTTAAAACTAGTAAACATTTCTCATTGAACATTTGAGGATAATGACTTAAAACTTGTAAACATTTCTCATTGAACATTTGAGGATAATGACTTAAAACTTGTAAACATTTCTCATTGAACATTTGAGGATAATGACTTAAAACTAATGTTCATTTATAGACAATTAGTTGTTCCTTTTGATTGAACATGAATCTTCCATTCATTGAGTGCTTTTGATTGAACATGTGAATGGTGCTTTTGATTGAACATGTGAATGGTGCTTTTGATTGAACATGAATCTTCCATTCATTGAATGCTTGACAAAGTTTCTCTCTCACTCTCTCTCTCTCTCTCTCTCTCTCTCTTTATTGAACTTCCAGTATTAGGACAGAGTAATATAGAGTTGCTTTTCCTATTGATATCTATGTGGTTTATATATTTATTTCATTTGAAGATCAGCCTCTCTCTCTCTCTCTCTCTCTCTCTCTCTCTCTCTCTCTCTCTCTCTCTCTCTCTCTCTCTCTCTCTCTCTCTCTCTCTCTCTCTCTCTCTCTCATGACATTCTATAGTAGTCTTCATTGAAATGTTGTAGTAATGTTTTCTTCATTGAAATGTTGTAGTATAGTAATGTTAGTAGTCTTCATTGAAATGTTGTAGTAATGTTAGTTTATCTTTATTTACAGATTGATCCTGATGATGCAACCCAGAGAGAGAGCAAGAGCAAGAGAGAGAGAGAGAGAGATCAAGAGAGGAACCCAGGCGGATGTCAAGAGAACGAGGAGAGGCAAGAGGATCGCCGGTAACCTTCAAAAACCTAAATAACATGCCAGTAATCCAGGGCAATCTAAAAAAAAAAAAAAAAACTTATCTGGATCCCTCAACTTATACACTCAAATTTAATCAAATTTTAGAATTTTTAATTTTTTTTTTTTTTTTTTTTTTTTTTTTTTTTTGTGGTGGTGGTGGTGGGCCCTGGCAGGCCAGGCTGGGCCTTTTGACCTTGACCCTTTTGAATGGGCCCTGTCAATTTTACAGTGTAATGCTGCTACTCCAGAAGAATTTGTTTGTAATGCTATTCTTATGTAATTTTCAGAAGAATATGTAATTCTCAGAAGAATTTGTATTTGTAATGCTAATTCTCAGAAGAATAGGTAATTGTAATGCTAATTCTCAGAAGAATAGGTAATTCTTTTGTATTTGTAATGAATTCTCAGAAGAATTTGTATTTGTAATGCTAATTCTCAGAAGAATAGGTAATTCCTCAGAAGAATATGTAATTCTCAGAAGAATTTGTATTTGTAATACTAATTCTCAGAAGAATTTGTATTTGTAATGCTAATTCTCAGAAGAATAGGTAATTGTAATGCTAATTCTCAGAAGAATAGGTAATTCTTTTGTATTTGTAATGAATTCTCAGAAGAATTTGTATTTGTAATGCTAATTCTCAGAAGAATAGGTAATTCTTTTGTATTTGTAATGCTATTATGTAATTCTCATTGTAATTGTTCTTTTTTTGTTCTTCCTTTTTTTTTTTACACAGAAGAATTGTGTTCTATGCAATGGTTTTTTTTTATGCAGAAGAATTGTATGTTCTTTACACACAAGAATTTGTAATGCTATTCTTATGTAATTCTAATGCTAGTAATGCTATTCTTATGTAATTCTCTCATTCTCTCATTATTGTGTGTACAAAGGAACCATTTTACAATAATAAACCATACAAAGGAACCATTTTACAATAATAAACCATCAAGTATTCATAGTTATTTATTTATCCTGATGATTTGAATGGTGAAATTCCTCAATTACCTTCACATCAACTGACCAGTTCAGTGTGGTATTGAATGATAAGCAGACTGCATTAGTTTTATTTAACCAAAGGTTATTTAACCAAAGGTCACACAATAGACATGTTACTCCTGTGACAGGTCCCTAGCCACTTATAGGAGCTCCATGAGTTCACCTATATATACCTTTGATGGACGGTTGCCGCGAGTTGCCCGTTAGGGTATCTCCAGCTCAATTTTTGGAGAGAGGACTTTTCGCACAAGCCTGGCCCAAGGAGGTCCACTGTATAGGGAAGCCCTTCATAAGAGGACTTTTCGCACACAGGCCTGGCCCAAGGAGGTCCACTGGATAGGGAAGCCCTTCATAAGAGGACTTTTCGCACACAGGCCTGGCCCAAGGAGGTCCACTGTATAGGGAAGCCCTTCATAATTCCTGAAGAGAGACACACGTTAATACTTTCTGCCAGGGCTGGCCCAAGGAGGTCCACTGGATAGGGAAGCCCTTCATAATTCCTGAAGAGACACACGTTAATACTTTCTGCCAGGCCTGGCCCAAGGAGGTCCACTGGATAGGGAAGCCCTTCATAATTCCTGGAGAGGATTTTCCGCACACAGGCCTGGCCCAAGGAGGTCCACTGGATAGGGAAGCCCTTCATAATTCCTGAAGAGACACACGTTAATACTTTCTGCCAGGCCTGGCCCAAGGAGGTCCACTGGATAGGGAAGCCCTTCATAATTCCTGGAGAGGATTTTTCGCACACAGGCCTGGCCCAAGGAGGTCCACTGGATAGGGAAGCCCTTCATAATTCCTGAAGAGAGGATTTTTCACACAGGCCTGGCCCAAGGAGGTCCACTGGATAGGGAAGATTTTTCTGCCTGGCCCAAGGAGGTCCACTGGATAGGGAAGCCCTTCATAATTCCTGAAGAGAGGATTTTTCACACACAGCCCTGGCCCGAGGAGGTCCACTGGATAGGAAAGCCCTTCATAATTCCTGAAGAGAGGATTTTTCGCACACAGGCCTGGCCCAAGGAGGTCCACTGGATAGGGAAGCCCTTCATAATTTCTGAAGAGAGGATTTTTCGCACAGGCCTGGCCCAAGGAGGTCCACTGGATAGGGAAGCCCTTCATAATTCCTGAAGAGAGACACACGTTAATACTTTCTGCCAGGCCTGGCCCAAGGAGGTCCACTGGATAGGGAAGCCCTTCATAATTCCTGAAGAGACACACACATTAATACTTTCTGCCAAGTAACTAGCTACACTGGAAGGGAATGCTGGCTGAACTGAAGGCAACTGGTAATTCTGCTTCCTAATGCTGTGCTAATAGTGAATACTAACTGGACTGGAAGCTGTTACTGTGTAAGGAAAGTTAGTTTGCTGATCAGTCATGCTACAGTAAGGACAAGTGAACCTATTTCAGATGCAACTTATTGGGAAATTTACTGGACACAGAAGCATGAGACACAATTATTCACACAGAAAAAAGCTGATAGTTTTTGAAAGTTAGAAATGTTGGGGAACCACCAGCAAAATTTGATGGAAATATGCCATTTGTCTAAAAAAAATTTCTGAAAGACAGAAAAACTGATTGCAATATTTCAAAAAAGAGAAGGTGCTTTTCAAAGCACAGAAATCTGAGGCACAAACATTTATAAAGAAAAAAACTCAAACATTTATAAACAAAAATTTTTCTGAAAGGTATAGAGAAGACAAAGATGCAGAAGTTTTTGCACAAGGCAAATAGGTTCTTTCTGTATGGAAGCTCTGGAAAATTCCAGAGAAGAAAGGCAGGTTGCAAAATTTTTGTGCATATAAATGAGGATATTTTTGAATGGAGTTTCTGGAAAATTGCAGAGAAAAAAAGACAGGTTACAGACTTTTTTTTGCACAGAAATGAAACAGACTTTTTTTTGCACAGAAATGAAACTATTTTTGTATGGAGTTTCTGGAAAATTGCAGAGAAAAAGGCTATTTTTTATATAAATGTTGCAGGAATATTGCAGAGGGAAAGAAAGGGTATATACCTCTTATATGCAAAGAGATTAGGGCTATTCTTTGTATAAATGTTGCAAGAATATTGCAGAGGGAAAGACAGGGTATATACCTTTTATATGCAAAGTGAATAAGGCTACTTTTTGTGTAGAGAAGAAGACGACGACGAAGACATCTAGAAAGTATTCAAGTGCTTGCTGTGATATAATAGTGTTCCTTAACAGTTTCTGTTACTTAACAGAAATCTATAAAATAATGAAGTCCAGGGTATAAAGAGGCTCTTTGTTCCTTAACAGACTTTGTTCCTTATCATAAATTTAGAAAGTATTCAAGTAGAGGCTCTAAAATAGGGTCTGTGTTCCTTAACAGACATTGTTACCTATCAGAAAGCTGGATCATAAAGTGTCTGTTAAGCAGAGATACTGATTCCTATCCTACGTTGAATATTATAAGAGAAAAAAGAAGGAAAATGGAGGAAAATGAAGAAAAATATAAAATTTATACTGAACACTCACCTTCTTCTTCTTCTTCTTCTTCTTCTTCTTCTTCTTCTTCTTCTTCTTCTTCTTCTTCTTCTTCTTCTTCTTCTTCTTCTTCTTCTTCTTCTTGAGGTCCTTCAGGAGGAGGATTCTTCCAAATCTGCAAAAAGTAACAGACAGAGAATGAGTTGGGTGTGCAACATTGCAGAACAGACTTGACACTTGCAATGATCTGTCTTATAAACACTTTTGTTGTATTTACAGCAAAAACAGCGACATAACACAGCAGAGATCAGGATAAAGTACATTTTGTGTGTGAAAATCTATTAAAGTCTACAAATTCTGTTGAACACGAATTCTGTGAAAATCTATTAAAGTCTACAAATTCTGTTGAACTCAAAGTCTGTGAAAATCTATTAAAGTCTATAAAAGTGTGTTGAATTCTTATCCTTAACCTCAAGCACAGTTGAACACTTTTATTATAAACCACAAGAAGGAAGAAATTGATGAAAATGTCGATGAGATGGATAAGAACAAAGATGGACGCTGAAGAAGTATGAAGAGGAGAATGATGATGAAGGGGGTAAAAGTGTGATGCCATGTCTGCGAAAAGGCCACGTCTGTGAAGACACAGGGAGGGTGTGAATGCCAAAATGAATAAATGAATAAAGAAAACAGACTTCAAACTTTCAGCTCCAGTCAAGAAGCATTTAAACTGATATATGTGCTGTTCCTTGCATGTGAAAGACGGCACTTTAATTTCAATATACAAAGAGACTTTCACTCAAACTATTTATCTTTACCTTCCAAAAGGAACCAGGAACCTTAAACCTTGAAAATAAACCCTAAAAAGAAAAGTATTCCTATTATTAACTTATATAAGACTTAATGGAATACTTCAGGAGGAACTAGAAAGGTGGTCGAGATATATTCCGTCCATTGGGGTGTTCTGTTGGTTTCTCGGCCCCCCTGGGCCTCCGGCAATCAATTTCGGCAATGACCGAGAGAGAGAGACAGGTGTTTGCACCCTCCCTTCCTTGTCTAGATTATAATATGTCAATCTTCTGTCCACTACAGACCTAAATTGATGCCCTGAATAAGGGCAGGAGAGTGGGCATTTAGACCCTGAATTTGTGGGGGTCAAATCAGTGTTCTTTATCCAATATGATTTTTGACGTAGAATATATATGGTAACAAATGGGACAGACAGAGAGGTACAGCACTACATCTTGGGGGTATAGTGACTATGACACTATCAGAACCTCACTATCAATGCTCTAAATAGACCTAAAATCAAATAATAAATGAAATATTCACTAAAATATAAAAGATTTGAATTCTAAAGATTAACCTTAGGCCTAGAATACCTCCTCCCAAGGGGGCATTTTGGCATAGCTGAAACCGAGATATATAGAAATATATAGGCATTTAGACTTATACCAATTAATTTCTGCTATTAAAAAACATATTTTGGGAAGGAAATATATAGAATTTAACGCCATTTAAGTTTAAATAAGTAGATTTTACTTTCTAGAAGACGTCTACTCCAGATACTGATGTGAATCATCGGACGATGAATCACGAGATTCACGTAATTAAGGACTGTCTGACTGATTTGGGTTGATTTAAATAACTAATTAGCTTAATTATCAGTAATGATATAAGTGAATTAACGTAAAATTAATTATTTATGGCCGTTTTTCGTCGCCGATTCGACGGGACTCGAACCTGGTTCGAACAGCTATTCGGTTCGATAATTTTATGATATTTACGTAATTTCTGACTATTTTACCGATTTAGATCAATTAATGAGACTAATTAGCGTTAATTTGGTTGAAAATTTATGTCAATTAACGTAAAATTCATTAAAAATAGCGATTTTTGTTGCTGATTCGAACCTGGTTCGAACATGTTCGAACAGTTGTTCGGTTCGATGATATGACGATATTCACGTAATTACCGAATATTTTACCGATTCGGCAACGAAAAACGGCCATATTTAATTAATTTTACGTTAATTGACACATATTTACAACCTCATTAACGCTAATTAGTCTCATAAATTGATCTAAATCGGTAAAATAGTCAGAAATTACGTAAATACCGAGAATGATCGAACAGAACATTGGTTCGAACCAGGTTCGAATCTCTTCGAAGCAGCAACAAAAATGGCTCTATTTAATGAATCTTACGTTAATTTTATTATATTATTAATGGTAATTAAGCTAATTAGTCGTATAAATTGATCCCAATCAGTCAATCAGTCCGAAATTACGTAACTTTCGTGAATTATCGAACCAAATCATAGCTCGAACTAGGCTCGAATCTCCCGAATCAGCAACAAAAATCGCTCTATATAATGAGTTTTACGTTAATTGACATATATTATCAACCTAATTAACGCTAATTAGTCTCATTAATTTATCTAAATTGGTACAATAGTCCGAAATTACATAAATTTCGTAAATTATCGAACCAATGGAACTGTTCGAACCAGGTTCGAATCTCGGCGAATCGGCGACGATAAACGGCCATATTTCATTAATTTTACGTTAATTTTAATATATATTTAATGATAATTAAGCTAATTAGTGATTTAAAATGGCCCAAATCAGTCAGACTGTCTTTAATGACGTAAATCTCGTGATTCATCGTCCGATTCACGTGTCTTGACCAGACGTCTTCTAGGAAGTAAAATTGGCTTAATTAAACGCAAATGGCCTTAAATTCTATATATTTCCTTCCTAAAATATGTTTTTTAATGGCGGAAATTGATTGGTATAAGTCTATAAGTCTATATATTTCTATATATCTCAGTTTCAGCGATGCCAAAATGCCCCCAAATGCCCCCTTGGAAGAATGTATTCTAGGCCTATGGATAATCTTTAGAATCCAAATCGTTTATATTTTTATCAATATTTCATTTATTATTTGCTCTTTGGGTCTATTTATGTCTATTTGTGTCTATTCGGAGCATCCAAACCATTACGGAAAGTCTCGTCTACCTTTGCTGGGTATTAGGGGATAATGGCAGATTTGTCCCAGTGTAGGATATATAGACTTAACTTTTCCTCTCTGATAGTGCTAATAGTGAATACTAGCTGAACTGAAAGCTGCTACTGATACTAGTTGCTGCTTAGTAATGCTACACTAGTAGAGAAGAAAGTTACTGATCAGTCACGCCACGCTAATGGACTGTACAAGACAGTGAAGACAAATGAAGCTATTCCATAATGCACCCTTTTGGGAAATTTACTGGACTCAGAAGCAGAGGAATTTTGAGGAGAGACAATGACTCATATAGAACAAAAAGCTAGTTACTGAAAGGTATAGAGAAAAAAGCCGATAGGTTTTGAAAGGCAGGAATGTCGGGAAAGAGGCGGCAGCAAAATTTGATGGACATGTACCATTTATATTGAAAAAAAAACCTGTTTTCTGAAAGGTATAGAGAACAAAACTTTTCTGAAACATGTAGAGAGAAAAGCTGACTGTTTTTGAAAGGTGGAAAGATTCAGAAAGAAGCGAAGAAAAGATGATTTTGGAAGGACAGAAGTCTGAAAGACAAATATTCATAAAGAAAAAAAATACCTCTCAAACATTTATAAAGAAAAAACAGCTATTTTCTGAAAGGTATAGAGGAAAATATAGAAGGTGCAGAAGTTTTTTTGTACAAGGCAAAAGAGGCTACTTTTCTTTGGAGTTTCTGGAAAATTGCAGAGAAAAAAAAAAAAAAAGACAGGTCTTGCAGACATTTTTATACAAGGAAAAAGAGGTTATTTTTCAATTAAGGTCCTGGAAAATTGCAGAGAAAAAAAGACAGGTTGCACACATTTTTGTGCAATGAAAATTAGAATTTTTATGTAGTGATCTCATTTTTGTTCACAGAAAAAGAGGCTGTTTTTGTATGAAGATTCTGGAAAATTGCAGAGAAAAAATATAGGCTGCAGTTTGAGCATGGAAATGAGGCTGTTATTGAATAAAGGTTCTATTTGGGCATCGAGAATAAGGCTTTTTTGTATAAATGTTGCAGGAATATTGCAGAGGGAAAGACAGGGTATATACCTTTTATATGCAAAGAGACTGAGGTTATTTCTTGTATAAATGTTGCAGTGAGTTAGAGAGTGAGTTTTAGAAAGTTGGAGAGTTGAGAGTGAGTTTTAGTGAGTTGGAGAGTGAGTTTTAGTGAGTTGGAGAGTTGGGGAGGGAGTTTTAGTGAGTTGGAGAGTTGGGGAGGGAGTTTTAGTGAGTTGGAGAGTGAGTTTTAGTGAGTTGGAGAGTTGGGGAGGGAGTTTTAGTGAGTTGGAGAGTGAGTTTTAGTGAGTTGGAGAGTGAGTTTTAGTGAGTTGGAGAGTTGGGGAGGGAGTTTTAGTGAGTTGGAGAGTTGGGGAGGGAGTTTTAGTGAGTTGGAGAGTTGGGGAGGGAGTTTTAGTGAGTTGGAGAGTTGGGGAGGGAGTTTTAGTGAGTTGGAGAGTGAGTTTTAGTGAGTTGGGGAGGGAGTTTTAGTGAGTTGGAGAGTGAGTTTTAGTGAGTTGGAGAGTTGGGGAGGGAGTTTTAGTGAGTTGGAGAGTGAGTTTTAGTGAGTTGGAGAGTTGGGGAGGGAGTTTTAGTGAGTTGGAGAGTGAGTTTTAGTGAGTTGGAGAGTTGGGGAGGGAGTTTTAGTGAGTTGAAGAGTTGGGGACGGAGTTTTAGTGAGTTGGAGAGTGAGTTTTAGTGAGTTGGAGAGTTGGGGAGGGAGTTTTAGTGAGTTGAAGAGTTGGGAACGGAGTTTTAGTGAGTTGGAGAGTGAGTTTTAGTGAGTTGGAGAGTTGGGGAGTGAGTTTTAGTGAGTTGGGGAGGGAGTTTTAGTGATTTGGAGAGTGGGGAGTGAGTTTTAGTGAGTTGGAGAGTTGGGGAGGGAGATTTAGTGAGTTGGAGAGTTGGGGAGGGAGTTTTAGTGAGTTGGAGAGTGGAGAGTGAGTTGGGAGTGAGTTTTAGTGAGTTTGAGAGTTGGGAGGGAGTTTTAGTGAGTTGGGGAGGGAGTTTTAGTGAGTTGGAGAGTGAGTTTTAGTGAGTTGGAGAGTTGGGGAGTGAGTTTTAGTGAGTTGGGGAGGGAGTTTTAGTGATTTGGAGAGTGGGGAGGGAGATTTAGTGAGTTGGAGAGTTGGGGAGGGAGTTTTAGTGAGTTGGAGAGTGGAGAGTGAGTTGGGAGTGAGTTTTAGTGAGTTTGAGAGTTGGGAGGGAGTTTTAGTGAGTTGGAGAGTTGGGAGTGAGTTTTAGTGAGTTTGAGAGTTGAGAGTGAGTTTTAGTGAGTTGGAGAGGGAGTTTTAGTGAGTTGGAGAGTTGGGGAGGGAGTTTTAGTGAGTTGGAGAGTGAGTTTTAGTGAGTTGGAGAGTTGGGGAGGGAGTTTTAGTGAGTTGGAGAGTTGGGGAGGGAGTTTTAGTGAGTTGGAGAGTGAGTTTTAGTGAGTTGGAGAGTTGGGGAGTGAGTTTTAGTGAGTTGGGGAGGGAGTTTTAGTGAGTTGGGGAGTGAGTTTTAGTGAGTTGGGGAGGGAGTTTTAGTGAGTTTGAGAGTTGGGAGGGAGTTTTAGTGAGTTGGAGAGTGGAGAGTGAGTTGGGAGTGAGTTTTAGTGAGTTTGAGAGTTGGGGAGGGAGTTTTAGTGAGTTGGAGAGTTGGGAGTGAGTTTTAGTGAGTTTGAGAGTTGAGAGTGAGTTTTAGTGAGTTGGAGAGTGAGTTTTAGAAAGTTGGAGAGTTGAGAGTGAGTTTTAGTGAGTTGGAGAGTTGGGGAGTGAGTTGTAGTGAGTTGGAGAGTTGGGAGTGAGTTTTAGTGAGTTTGAGAGTTGAGAGTGAGTTTTAGTGAGTTGGAGAGTGAGTTTTAGAAAGTTAGAGAGTTGAGAGTGAGTTTTAGTGAGTTGGAGAGTTGGGAGTGAGTTTTAGTGAGTTTGAGAGTTGAGAGTGAGTTTTAGTGAGTTGGAGAGTGAGTTTTAGAAAGTTAGAGAGTTGAGAGTGAGTTTTAGTGAGTTGGAGAGTTGGGGAGTGAGTTTTAGAAAGTTGGAGAGCTGGGAGGGAGTTTTAGTGAGTTTGAGAGTTGGGAGGGAGTTTTAGTGAGTTGGAGAGTTGGGTAATGAGTTTTAGTGTGTTGGAGAGTTGGGTAATGAGTTTTAGTGAGTTGGAGAGTGAGTTTTAGTGAGTTTGAGAGTTGGGGAGGGAGTTTTAGTGAGTTTGAGAGTTGGGGAGGGAGTTTTAGTGAGTTGGAGAGTGAGTGTGAGGGCTGGGAGTGAGTTTTAACATGAGTTGGAGAGTGAGTTGTAGTGAGTTGGAGAGTTGGGGAGGGAGTTTAAGTGAGTTGGAGAGTGGGGAGTGAGTTGTAGTGAGTTGGAGAGTTGGGAGTGAGTTTTAGTGAGTTTGAGAGTTGAGAGTGAGTTTTAGTGAGTTTGAGAGTTGAGAGTGAGTTTTAGTGAGTTGGAGAGTGAGTTTTAGAAAGTTGAAGAGTTGAGAGTGAGTTTTAGTGTGTTAGAGTGTTAAATCTTGCAAGCGTTCGGTCCCTATTACAATCAGCATCCCCCAAAAATGGGGGTAAATGACCCCCACAGATTAGTGAAAATGTCGTACGTTCTCTCGATTGACGACTGTGGATGGATGCCATCCGGCTTCAAGTGGTCTAAATTAGACGTTATAGACTTTTGCTTGCCGGCCTAATAGCCTAATAGCCTAATAGCCTTGCCATGATGGTTTAGATGCTCTAAATAGACACAAGAATCAAATAATAAATGAAATATTCACAAAAATATAAAAGATTTGGGATCTGAAGATCATCCATAGGATTAATATACTGACTCCAATGAATTTCTACTGTTAAAAAACATACTTTAGGAAGGAAACATATATATATATATATAATTTAAATAGACATACTTAAATATACATAGTTAAATATACATACTTAAATATAAATATACTTCAATGTAAATATACTTAAATATACATAAATATACATACTTAAATATAAATATACTTAGATATATAGTTGAATATCTTTTAAATATAGTTAAATATGTATACTTAGATGTGAATATACATAAATATACATACTTCAATATAAATATACTTGAATATACATACTTCAATATAAATATATGTAAATATACATACTTAAATATAAATATACTTGAATATACATACTTAATATAAATATACTTAAATATCCATACTTAAATATAAAGATACTTAAATATACACTTAAAAATGTATAAAAATATACTTGAATATAAATATACTAAAATATACTTGAATATAAATATACTTAAATATACTTAAATATAAATATACTTAAATATACTTAAATATAAATATACTTAAATATACATACTTAAATATACTCAAATACATACCTAAATATAAATATAATTAAACATATACTTAAACATCTCTTAAACATACTCAAGTATAAATACACTTAAATACACAACATCCCTCATGACTCCTGAGAACAGAGGAAGAGTAACTATAAAAGAAAGTGCAGAGAGAAAGCATCAATAGGAAAGCCATTCGAAGGACTCCATTTCTGTCCCCCCTCAGGTCTCGAAGACGACTGAGGCTAGAGGGCTGCAAATCGGCACGTCGATCCTCCACCCTCCAGTCGTCAAACGTACCAGGTTGCAGCCCTCTAGCCTCCTCGGTCGCTTTGATTTCACTGCCTGTTAAACTTTAATCGTGGTCCGGCGGTGGCCTGTCCTATTATCGTTGCCAGATGCACGGTTATGGCTAACTTTAACCTTAAATAGGATGAAAACTACTGAGGCTAGAGGGCTGCAATTTGGTATGTATGATGATTGGAGGGTGGGTGATCAACATGCCAATTTGCAGCCCTCTAGCCTCAGTAGTTTTTAAGATCAGAGAGAAAACCTAAGAAAAAGCTTTGATGCTACACTCCGAGACCCTTCCAGACAGCACGACATTCCAGAACTGGCCAAAACCCTCATAAAATGCTTTCGTCTTACACTAAAAAATCCTTCCAGGTGGCTCGATGCTCCAAAAATACCCTGAAAACCTAAGAAAAAGCTTTGATGCTACACTCCGATACCCTTCCAGACAGCACGACATTCCAGAACTGGCCAAAACCCTCATAAAATGCTTTCATGTTACACTAAAAAATCCTTCCAGGTGGCTTGATGCTCCAAAAATACCCTGAAAACCTAAGAAAAAGCTTTGATGCTACACTCCGAGACCCTTCCAGACAGCACGACATTCCAGAACTGGCCAAAACCCTCATAAAATGCTTTCATGTTACACTAAAAAATCCTTCCAGATGGCTTGATGCTCCAAAAATACCCTGAAAACCTAAGAAAAAGCTTTGATGCTACACTCCGAGACCCTTCCAGACAGCACGACATTCCAGAACTGGCCAAAACCCTCATAAAATGCCTTCATGTTACACTAAAAAATCCTTCCAGGTGGCTCGATGCTCCAAAAATACCCTGAAAACCTAAGAAAAAGCTTTGATGCTAAAACACTCCGAGACCCTTCCAGACAGCACGACATTCCAGAACTGGCCAAAACCCTCATAAAATGCCTTCATGTTACACTAAAAAATCCTTCCAGGTGGCTCGATGCTCCAAAAATACCCTGAAAACCTAAGAAAAAGCTTTGATGCTACACTCCGAGACCCTTCCAGACAGCACAACATTCCAGAACTGGCCAAAACCCTCATAAAATGCCTTCATGTTACACTAAAAAATCCTTCCAGGTGGCTCGATGCTCCAAAAATACCCTGAAAACCTAAGAAAAAGCTTTGATGCTACACTCCGAGACCCTTCCAGACAGCACAACATTCCAGAACTGGCCAAAACCCTCATAAAATGCCTTCATGTTACACTAAAAAATCCTTCCAGGTGGCTCGATGCTCCAAAAATACCCTGAAAACCTAAGAAAAAGCTTTGATGCTACACTCCGAGACCCTTCCAGACAGCACAACATTCCAGAACTGGCCAAAACCCTCATAAAATGCCTTCATGTAACACTAAAAAATCCTTCCAGGTGGCTCGATGCTCCAAAAATACCCTGAAAACCTAAGAAAAAGCTTTGATGCTACACTCCGAGACCCTTCCAGACAGCACGACATTCCAGAACTGGCCAAAACCCTCATAAAATGCTTTCATGTTACACTAAAAAATCCTTCCAGGTGGCTTGATGCTCCAAAAATACCCTGAAAACCTAAGAAAAAGCTTTGATGCTACACTCCGAGACCCTTCCAGACAGCACGACATTCCAGAACTGGCCAAAACCCTCATAAAATGCTTTCATGTTACACTAAAAAATCCTTCCAGGTGGCTCGATGCTCCAAAAATACCCTGAAAACCTAAGAAAAAGCTTTGATGCTACACTCCGAGACCCTTCCAGACAGCACGACATCCCAGAACTGGCCAAAACCCTCATAAAATGCCTTCATGTTACACTAAAAAATCCTTCCAGGTGGCTTGATGCTCCAAAAATACCCTGAAAACCTAAGAAAAAGCTTTGATGCTACACTCCGAGACCCTTCCAGACAGCACAACATTCCAGAACTGGCCAAAACCCTCATAAAATGCCTTCATGTTACACTAAAAAATCATTCCAGGTGGCTCGATGCTCCAAAAATACCCTGAAAACCTAAGAAAAAGCTTTGATGCTACACTCCGAGACCCTTCCAGACAGCACAACATTCCAGAACTGGCCAAAACCCTCATAAAATGCCTTCATGTTACACTAAAAAATCCTTCCAGGTGGCTCGATGCTCCAAAAATACCCTGAAAACCTAAGAAAAAGCTTTGATGCTACACTCCGAGACCCTTCCAGACAGCACAACATTCCAGAACTGGCCAAAACCCTCATAAAATGCTTTCATGTTACACTAAAAAATCCTTCCAGGTGGCTCGATGCTCCAAAAATACCCTGAAAACCTAAGAAAAAGCTTTGATGCTACACTCCGAGACCCTTCCAGACAGCACAACATTCCAGAACTGGCCAAAACCCTCATAAAATGCCTTCATGTTACACTAAAAAATCCTTCCAGGTGGCTCGATGCTCCAAAAATACCCTGAAAACCTAAGAAAAAGCTTTGATGCTACACTCCGAGACCCTTCCAGACAGCACAACATTCCAGAACTGGCCAAAACCCTCATAAAATGCCTTCATGTTACACTAAAAAATCCTTCCAGGTGGCTCGATGCTCCAAAAATACCCTGAAAACCTAAGAAAAAGCTTTGATGCTACACTCCGAGACCCTTCCAGACAGCACAACATTCCAGAACTGGCCAAAACCCTCATAAAATGCCTTCATGTTACACTAAAAAATCCTTCCAGGTGGCTTGATGCTCCAAAAATACCCTGAAAACCTAAGAAAAAGCTTTGATGCTACACTCCGAGACCCTTCCAGACAGCACAACATTCCAGAACTGGCCAAAACCCTCATAAAATGCCTTCATGTTACACTAAAAAATCCTTCCAGGTGGCTCGATGCTCCAAAAATACCCTGAAAACCTAAGAAAAAGCTTTGATGCTACACTCCGAGACCCTTCCAGACAGCACAACATTCCAGAACTGGCCAAAACCCTCATAAAATGCCTTCATGTTACACTAAAAAATCCTTCCAGGTGGCTCGATGCTCCAAAAATACCCTGAAAACCTAAGAAAAAGCTTTGATGCTACACTCCGAGACCCTTCCAGACAGCACGACATTCCAGAACTGGCCAAAACCCTCATAAAACTCCGAGACCCTTCCAGACAGCACGACATTCCAGAACTGGCCAAAACCCTCATAAAATGCCTTCATGTTACACTAAAAAATCCTTCCAGGTGGCTCGATGCTCCAAAAATACCCTGAAAACCTAAGAAAAAGCTTTGATGCTACACTCCGAGACCCTTCCAGACAGCACGACATTCCAGAACTGGCCAAAACCCTCATAAAATGCCTTCATGTTACACTAAAAAATCCTTCCAGGTGGCTCGATGCTCCAAAAATACCCTGAAAACCTAAGAAAAAGCTTTGATGCTACACTCCGAGACCCTTCCAGACAGCACGACATTCCAGAACTGGCCAAAACCCTCATAAAATGCCTTCATGTTACACTAAAAAATCCTTCCAGGTGGCTCGATGCTCCAAAAATACCCTGAAAACCTAAGAAAAAGCTTTGATGCTACACTCCGATTCCCTTCCAGACAGCACGACATTCCAGAACTGGCCAAAACCCTCATAAAATGCCTTCATGTTACACTAAAAAATCCTTCCAGGTGGCTCGATGCTCCAAAAATACCCTGAAAACCTAAGAAAAAGCTTTGATGCTACACTCCGAGACCCTTCCAGACAGCACGACATTCCAGAACTGGCCAAAACCCTCATAAAATGCCTTCATGTTACACTAAAAAATCCTTCCAGGTGGCTCGATGCTCCAAAAATACCCTGAAAACCTAAGAAAAAGCTTTGATGCTACACTCCGAGACCCTTCCAGACAGCACGACATTCCAGAACTGGCCAAAACCCTCATAAAATGCCTTCATGTTACACTAAAAAATCCTTCCAGGTGGCTCGATGCTCCAAAAATACCCTGAAAACCTAAGAAAAAGCTTTGATGCTACACTCCGAGACCCTTCCAGACAGCACGACATTCCAGAACTGGCCAAAACCCTCATAAAATGCCTTCATGTTACACTAAAAAATCCTTCCAGGTGGCTCGATGCTCCAAAAATACCCTGAAAACCTAAGAAAAAGCTTTGATGCTACACTCCGATTCCCTTCCAGACAGCACGACATTCCAGAACTGGCCAAAACCCTCATAAAATGCCTTCATGTTACACTAAAAAATCCTTCCAGGTGGCTCGATGCTCCAAAAATACCCTGAAAACCTAAGAAAAAGCTTTGATGCTACACTCCGAGACCCTTCCAGACAGCACGACATTCCAGAACTGGCCAAAACCCTCATAAAATGCCTTCATGTTACACTAAAAAATCCTTCCAGGTGGCTCGATGCTCCAAAAATACCCTGAAAACCTAAGAAAAAGCTTTGATGCTACACTCCGAGACCCTTCCAGACAGCACGACATTCCAGAACTGGCCAAAACCCTCATAAAATGCCTTCATGTTACACTAAAAAATCCTTCCAGGTGGCTCGATGCTCCAAAAATACCCTGAAAACCTAAGAAAAAGCTTTGATGCTACACTCCGAGACCCTTCCAGACAGCACGACATTCCAGAACTGGCCAAAACCCTCATAAAATGCCTTGACGTTACCCTGAAAAATGCTTCGAGATGTCTCGACTTTAGCTGCAAGAAATGGTTAAGAAACTACCCAAAGGCTTCAAGACAGACTGAGACGCAACTTAGAAATCTACAAGTTAAGACCACTTTCAATAAAGTTACGGCTGTGTCCAGGTCATGTAGAAGGGGGGAGAAAGCGACGCCATGTCTGTGGCCATGTCTGTGAAGGAAGGAACCTTATTCTCTATTGTGAAATAACCTTCAAAAACTACAACACTGTAACACAACAGTTGTGAATTCAACCTATACTGTATTGTGAACATCGCTCTTGCTCAGACAAGTGTTCTTAACATTGTAAATTATTTACTGGTGAAAAAGTTGTGAAAAAAAAATCAACCAAATGTTAACCTAACCTCCCCATACTTCTTTCTGGATAATAATAATAATAATAATAATAATAATAATAATAATAATAATAATAATAATAGCAACAACAACTCACCTGAAACTTAAGAGATTGAAGGCTTAGAGCAGATTCCTTCTTCCAGTTTGATCTGTGAAATGAAAAAGAAGAATTATTATCAGTCTTGGCAGCAACTACATATGATAAAATCACTTTATCAACTTTATTTTTAACTTTATCTTTAACTTTACTTTATGTCAAATCTCAAGGGTGTTCAAGGGGGGATTTTAATATTGAATTAAAAATAAAAAGCTTCTGAATGACTTGATAACTTTGGATCAAATTTACTTTCTTTTTCATCTTAGCAGACTTGGAATATGCAGAGGATGCTGTTTGACCTAGCAAAGCATCACAAACATAAATAAATAAATAAATAAACAAATAAATAAACAAATAGATAAATAAATAGATAAATAAATAAATAATTAAATATATAAATAAATCAATCAATCAATCAATAAATAATTAAATAAATGAATCAATAGATAAATAAATAGATAAATAATTAAATAAATGAATAAATAAGTGAATGATTAAATAGATAAATAAATTAGAATAATAGATAAATCAATATATAAATAGATAGATAAATAAAAAAAATAAACAAATAAATAAATAAATAAATAATGTTGATTTGCCTCTTTTGAGTGAAAGGTTAACTTGAATAAATACTGGTACCAACTTACCTGTCTAATGATTAAACAGCAAAGGCTCTAATTGGGTAGAGCCAGACCTCCTCCACTCTTCTCCGCTCTATACATCGATCTGTGAAAGAAAAAGGAAAAATTAGAGCCGGAATGAATGAACATTTCAATGAATATTTCATTATACGTGACTCTGTCTTAAACTCTGTCTTAAACTCTATCTTAAACTTCAAATAAAAGGAAATGTCTTTGAAACGACGGTTCTCTAATTCCCCAAAACATTTCAAGTAACGTCGGAAGAGTTCCGCTCTCATTTTGAAGTTCTTTGGTTCCTTAAAAAGGAACCTTTAAAAGGAACCTTTAAAAACGAACCCCTTAAAGAACGGGAATCCTATTATTCACTGATATAAGCTGTAACGGAATGCTCGAAGAGGCAATTGTTACTGAAACTGGAGGAACGGTAAAGGTGGTCGAGATATGTCCCGTCCGTTGGGGTGTTACGTCTATTCGGCATCGACTGTCACAGGACGTACTCAGTTCCTTCACAAAATATAAAAGATTTTGAATCTATAGATTATCCATAGACCTAGCATGCATCCCCCCAAGGGGGCATTTTGGCTTCACTGAAACCGAGACATATAGAAAGGATCCTTTGAAATTCACAAATAAAACAAAGAATCCTACATACATACAATCCTTTGCATGAAGGATACTCTCCATATGTGAAGGATACTAAGGTACCCATACAATTTGGAAATGACAATCAGAATCCTACCAGTATATCAGAGAAAGGATAATTTGAAATTCACAGATAAAACAAAGAATCCAAAACTATAATTAATCCTTTTCTGAAAGGATTTATTGCAATCCCAGCATCCCTGTCACAATAAATTTTCATATTGACCCAAAATATATAATAAAACAATAAATAAAAGCATTATAGTCAGGAAGCAATGCAAGGATGAATAGAAACAAATTTAAGGACCTAGGAAATATGAAACTGGGCTAAACATGGACACTGTTCTCATGAGAGAGAGAGAGAGAGAGAGAGAGAGAGAGAGAGGATGATGTCAGTATATAAAACCACAAAAAAATAATAAATAAATAAATATAAATCTTGCAGATGATTTACCAAAACACATTTTAATGAAGACATGAGGAAGAGAGATGCAGAATATCATTATTATTATTATTATTATTATTATTATTATTATTATTATTATTATTATTATTATTATTATTATTATTATTATTATTATTATTGCTTACAGTGTGCCCTAAAAATGTACACCGTATGCTGTACTGGCACTGAACTAATAGTGAATCTCCTGTTGCATGATGAATAGTGAACTAATAGTGAATCTCATATTCCAAGACTAATAGTGAACTAATAGTGAATATCTTGTTGCATGATTAGTGAACCAATAGTGAATCTCCTCTTGCATGACAAATAGTGAACTAATAGTGAATATCCTCTTGCATGACTAATAGTGAACTAATAGTGAATATCCTCTTGCATGACTAATAGTGAACTAATAGTGAATATCCTCTTCATGACTAATAGTGAACTAATAGTGAATCTCATATTACATGACTAATAGTGAACTAATAGTGAATCTCCTATTGTATGACTAATAGTGAATCTCCTGTTGCATGACTAATACCGAACTAATAGTGAATCTCCCTTTTCATAACTAATAGTGAATCATCCTGTTGCATAATGAATACTGAATAAATAATGAATTTCCTGTTGCATGCCTAATAGTGAACTAATAGTGAATCTCCTGTTGCTTGACTAATAGGGAACTAATAGTGAATTTCCTATTGCATGACTAATAGTAAACTAACAGTGAATCTCCTGTTTCATAACCAATAATGAATCTCCTGTTGCATGACTAATACTGAGCCAATAGTGTACCTCCTGCTGCATGACTAAAAGTAAACTAATAGTGAATTTCATGTTGCATGACTAATAGTGAACTAATAGTGAATCTCATGTTGCATGACTAATAGTGAAGTAATAGTGAATCTCCTGTTGCATGACATAGTGAATCTCCTGTTTTATATCTAATAGCGAATCTCCTGTTGCTGACTAATAGTGAACTAATAGTGAATTTCCTGTTGTGTGACTAATAGTAAACTAATGGTGAATCTTCTTTGGCATGACTAATAGTGAACTAAGTGAATCTCCTTTTTCATTACTAATAGTGAATCTCCTTTTGCATGACTAATAGTGAACAAATAGTGAATTTCTTGTTGCATGATTAATAGTGGACTAATAGTGAACTTCCTGTTGCATGATGAATAGTGAACTAATAGTAAATCTCATGTTGCATGACTAATAATAAACTAATAGTGAGTCTCCTGTTGCATGACTAATAGTGAACTAATAGTGAATCTCATGTTGCATGACTAATACTAAATTAATAGTGAATTTCCAGATGCCGGACTAATAGCGAACTAACAGTGAATCTCTTGTTGCATTAGTAATGGTGAACTAATAGTGAATTTCCTGTTGCATGACTAATAGTGAACTAATAGTGAATCTTTTTTCATAATAGTGAATCCCCTGTTGCATGACTAATAGTGAACTAATAGTGAATTTCATATTCCATGACAAATAGTGAACTAATAGGGACTCTCCTGTTGCATGATTAATAGTGAACTAATAGTGAATTTCCTATTGCATGACTAATAGTGAATCTCTTGTTGCATAGCTAATAGTGAACTAATAGTGAATATCCTGTTGCATGATTAATAGTGAACTAATAGTGAATTTCCTATTGCATGACTAATAGTGAATCTCTTGTTGCATGGCTAATAGTGAACTAATAGTGAATATCCTGTTGCATGAATAATAGTGAACTAATAGTGAATATCCTGTTGCATGAATAATAGTGAACTAATAGTGAATCTCCTGTTGCACAACTAATAGTGAACTAGTGAATTTCTTTTTGCATGAATAATAGTGAACTAATAGTGAATCTCTTGTTGCATGGCTAATAGTGAACTAATAGTGAATATCCTGTTGCATGAATAATAGTGAACTAATAGTGAATATCCTGTTGCATGAATAATAGTGAACTAATAGTGAATCTCCTGTTGCACAACTAATAGTGAACTAGTGAATTTCTTTTTGCATGACTAATAGTGAACTAATAGTGAATCTCCTGTTGCATGACTAATTGTTAACTAATAGTGAATATCCTGTTGCATGAATAATAGTGAACTAACAGTGAATCTCCTCTTGCATGACTAATGCTGAACTAATAGTGAATTTTCCTGTCAGATGATGAATAGTGAACTAATAGTGAATTTTTCTGTTGTATAACTAATACTGAACTAATAGTGAATCTCCTGTTGCATGATGAATAGTGAGCTAATAATGAATCTCCTGTTGCATTACTAATAGTGGTCTAATCATGAATATCCTGTTGCATGACTAATAGTGGTCTACTAGTGAATCTCCTGTTGTGTGACTAATACTGAACTAACAGTGACTCATATTCCATGACTAATAGTGAACTAATAGTGAATCTCCTCTTGCATAACTAATACTGAATTCATAGAAAAATAGATGAATTACAAACAAATATAAATAAAATGTATTTAAGTAAAACATTAAAATGCTAAAATGATAAAAGAACCCAAAATTGTAGAGAGAGAGAGAGAGAGAGAGAGAGAGAGAGAGAGAGAGAGAGAGAGAGAGAGAGAGAGAGAACAATACACCTTTCTCTGTCTATTGCAAAGTCGATTGCATGCAAAGGGTCAAGCAAGAAAGCAATAATGCTTCCACAAGCACAGACAACTCGAGATGAAAGGTAACATTAGCAAGTAACCATTTTGACACGGGCAGTGGAATTGCAATATGCTACCATTGCACTGTCGAGTCAATTCATTGTAACGGTAGCTCACAAACTGCTCATGCAAAACGTCTCAGACCCTTGCTATTTAGCTCCAAATTGTCTTTCACTGTCAACTTTTGAATGGTACTTCCATAGTTCTGTCACCATACTTCAGACAAGTGTTTCACAATATCCCACTAGCACAGCAGATTCAAGTGATTCCCAACAGTGTGTAGCCCCATCAAAAATCAGCCCATAATATCATTAGCCCCCTTCCTTACATCATTTAGACTCCAGTCAGGCACAGGAAACAGTACATGACCTCTTCAACCTGGCTGACCAATGCTTATCAGGGCCCACAAATCAATTCCATATTTATATTTCTATAGATATTGATGAGATGTCTGTCTCCTGACCCAAGATTCCTAGAGCAGTGTAATCATTGTAATCTAATACCAATTTCCAGCACAAGGACTCAACCCAACACACTTATTCTCTCAAGATTACAATATTCCAGTATGTCTATGCTGACTATTGAGTTTCCATTACAAAGATTTTAATTATCTGTAGGTTAACTGATAAAACAGATAGATTTTAACACTCCTCTACAGTCAAGAGACCCTCTGATGTTGCAAAAATACTCACTGCTGACTTATATCAACTCATTTTCACATCTGGAATTCCATGCAAGCTCATCTCAACGCTCAGAATGAACTGGAAGGGACGGAGAAGTCTCCGTAGACATCAAACAGACCTCATTCTTGTCAACATGATGAAGCATCCTGCAAAAATGACAAAGGAATCAGAAGGGTTGGTTAACATGCAGGATAAGGAACAAAGGGGGAACATTTCTATAAAGGAAGTCTACTAGAAAGGTGAATATTGCAATTAATATCACACCTGGAAACTTTCCAGTCGTAGGAACCACGACTATATTACCGTCCCCAGTTAAGGAACCTCTGGATACCATTATCTATCCATTATGTAAAGAGCAACGTTGCTTCTAACCAAATTGCCTTTCCTTGCAACAGAGAGCAATCCTAAACGCCTACAAGTCCCGTTGAAGCGTCTACAAATCAAGCGCTTTCGGTGCTTGCGAATGTAACGAGCCCGGCGTCTACTCAGGGGCTTAATGTCTAAGGCTGTCTACAAGTTTCTTCAATATACAATTCGGGTTAAATTGCTTTATTCGATTCAGAGACCCAATTAAGCTTTTATGCAGCCGACAAATTTTTATAATCCTTTTATAACCAGGATTAAACGAAGATGAATTCCTACAGTATATCCTATAAGGATGGCCATGATAAGACACTAATTATTCCCACATTCCTAAATCCTACAGACTTATAGATAAAATATATTGCAACATCACAAATCCCTTCGACTGCAACTTATCCTTCGTGAGATGTGAAATAGTTATATACTCTTTTCATCCTAACCTTCTCCCAGGAGGTCACCGTACCCACGCCCAATTTCCGACTGGCCGTGCCCACTAAAATAGGGCATATGTGGGGCACTGCCCTTTTGGGGGGCTGTGAGTTTGAATGGGGGTATCATGAAGGTTGAAGACTTCCACCACCAATTTTAATAGCTGATTAGGACCTCGGAAAGGAGATTAAGTGTTCTCACATTTTCACTACAGGATCCAACCATATCCAGCTTGTCACTAGTGGCATCACACACACACATACACACATATATACACACATACACAGCATTCCATCTCACATACACATTGCAGACACACCTTTACCAAACCACCCTGGCTTCTTCGACGTACAATATGAAAAGCTTATCTGATTTACAGAGAAAATAACAAGATCATCTTTTATGCAGCTTGCAAAGACCTAGTTACACACGGAGATGTGTATTATGTGTAAATGACACAGCACGTACACAGCAGGGAGAGTAATGTGCTGTGTACTGTGTAATTCATAATTATATCAGGGCCTCTGTTACACAAAGTATCAAGATTTGGGTGAATACTTTTTCTAGTTTGTCTAAACGGTTTCCTTGTCAACTTTGTATACATGTATGTATGTATACAGTATGTATATAGACCTGTATATATAGATGTGTATGTACACACAAACACAAACATACACACACAAACCTTCAAAGCTAAAGCTATGAAGGAATAGACAAATATTGCTGCTATTCTCCTTAACAAAATATGGAGTATATGACCAAATACTCTTAATATAAATTTCCGTCTATTATTGATATATATTTTTTTAACCTGGTTAGGAAAGGCTTTGTGTCCTAATCATCCTTATATAATAAGTGACATATCCTTATAAGGATGGCAATGATCCATTACTTCCAAATCGACTGCTTTTCTGGTCAACGTTCCTGCGTACCTTCCTACTACATGTCCAAACCATCTCAGTCTTTGAGGTCCAAGTCAGTTTTCCAAACTCTGGACTTATATCTCTGATATTTTCTTATATGTAATATTATTTTCCCAACATATTCTGGCCATGAATCTTCGCATAAATCATGATGGCTAAGGTCACATTATCTCTCTGCCGATCACCCAATTTCATACTGTTTCAATACACAAGCCATATACACCACACATTCAGTACATTGTAAAATATTCAAAACTTTTCTGTCATTTACATTCAATATACATATTCCACTCCATTTAAACATGCCCACATACCTCCAAGCAGTGAATCAGCAGTGTATTGAGTTTTTCAAGTCGTTAATTCTCCTAATTAAGCAAATAAATATTGCATTAACTGCATTATTACGAAAGCCAGATTTATATAGGGATGGGAAAGCTTTATCCAGAACATTTTTCATTGTTTTATTTTGGATAATTTAAGGAAATCTAATTTACGGATTAATATCTGGTCCTGTTTCATTACTACTATACCTGTAGAAAAAAGAATTCCCTGGGCATAGCTTGGCATAGGTGGAAAATGACCACCGTACCCTCGACCAACCCGGGGAAGGCATGCGTTTAGCCCCTGTTATGGAATACTTCCCAGGAATATAATAGATAACCTTTAAAGATTAGTGTAACCTTCTACGCAGAAGAACGGACGGTCACCATCTTACGTCAAGAGGAATTACCGTCTTTATAATTACTGCAGACGTATGAATTATGTCTAGCTTAGGGTGGCCTACTGTAGGCATTAATCACCTGAGAAAGGTTATGAAAGGTTTTAAATGTACTTATAGATATAAATGTCTCCTCTCCGAGGGTATCAAGGTTAGGTCAGGGTATTCGAGACCCTGTGGGGTATATTCGATAGCTTTAAGCTAATAGCCAAGCTAGGGCCTACTAGGATATATTCTTTAATGATTTTAAATTGATAAATAGGACCAAATAGCAACAAATATATTAAATATGACCAAATAAAAGGTTCATCAACGAAGCTGATAGATAAATAGATAGATAGCCAAAATGGCTACTAATGGCTAGGAAACGTACCCTAGTAGCAACCTCTGGCTATAAGGATTCCAAAGAACCTAGATAATTACAGATCATTATTCCTACTGCAAATAATCCCTGCCACTACAAAACTCATTCCAGGATGAAAATATAATAAAATTAAGACAAATTTTATTCAATTTCATCGATTTTGTCGTCGAGACACGATCTCTAAGGCCTGAAATCACGCCGAGATTCGGTTGACATCATTCCAAGATAATCACTTAATTAAATACTATTTAACCGATTTAGGTCAAATTCTGCCACTAATTAATGAATTCGAGGGTGAAAAAATATAGAAATTAAAGCTTAATTGGTCTAAATAAGATGATTTCAATCTGTAGGACTAAATTCGTATCATGGGATGCATTCGATGATTGAACTAAATAAATAAATAACGAAGATAAACGTAATAAATTCGTTACAAACGCAACAGTAAAAGAGAGAGAGAATGTAAGAGAGAAAGAGAAAGATGGGAAATGGTGTTTTTATTTGCAATCGAGGTCCCCGGGAAAGAATAACTAAGATTATTATCGATGATGAATATTTTCATTCATACTCGAATGCGTCACTTTTTCGTCTATTATTTTATTTAATAATGGTACGTTGGCCGATCGGAGAAAGATATATTTTTCAAAATTTGGCAAAATTAAAGATAGTAATATACTTACATTATCTTCATACAGTGTAATAGATTGATAATTAAAATTTTTAATGATATATAATTTTAATATATTTTCTACCGGGAATGAGGTTAAAACGACAATAAAAAATGCAACTTTGGGATCGAATATCGAGCGAGAATAATAGGTTGGCAGGCTGTCAGCGCAAATTTATTTATTTGGTTTTTACAAAATTTGCTAAAAAAAAAATATGTATCTCACCCAGATAGCATATAAATAACGTTCTCTTCTGAGAGAGAGAGAGAGAGAGAGAGAGAGAGAGAATGTTTCCAGGATTTGGGGTAACTAAAGTGCAAATTCCTATGGCAATAACTTTCTTTCATCGCTCGATGTAAAGTTATAATTGAAGCTACGTTAATGAATTAGGTGTCATTTTAAAGCTAAGGAGTTGATCTTTATCATGGTATATTTAAAAACGCCTAAAAAGCAAAAATAAGTATCTATATTACGAGTAAAATTTAGCCGTAACGAAAAAAAATCGTATTTTTTTTAACAATTCATGATAAATCGGAGAAAAATTATATATCAATTCTGTTTACACCTTGTTAAAGCCTGATAAATTGCCTTTCCAATGGTATAATATTTATTACTATTTGAGCTACCTATGATATGATAAAGCGCTTTCAAAAATTGTAAAATATAGATCATTGGCGTCGTCAGTTCGCAGAGTGGAATAGCGGTTTATGTGACTTATCAAAATATTCTCAGTAAAGCGGAATATTAATATATCATGTCTCCCAATATATCGTTGAATAGTATGATAAATTACCTTTACACTGATATATAATTCAATAGTATTGGCGCCACATAACACTAACAAACATCGATATAAAAAAAATGTTACAATTACATTCGTACTGCTGGTACGAGTCGGCCGATCAGAGAAAGATATATTTTTCAAAAATTTGGCAAAATTACAAATATTAATATATTTCCATTAGATTTATGCAGTGGAATAGTTCGATAAGTGAAATTTTCATTGATATATAATTTTAATAGATTTTATATCGGGAATGAGGCTAAAAAGGCCACTAAAAAATTTAACTTTAGTCTCGAATATCTAGGGAGAATAATCGGTTGTGGTAGGTGACGAACTCGAGAGAGAGAGAGAGAGAGAGAGAGAGAGAGAGAGAGAGAGTTATAACACTTATAACAACCTCAGTATGACCTAATTTGGTCTATAACCTTAAATTTGGCCAGGACTGTTCCAGTGATTATGAAGGTTGTAAACAGTTTAAATAACTATAACAGGTCATCACTGACCTATAACCCATGTCAGGTCATAACCTCTATCTATAACCAGTTATTACAACCTATAACATTACACTGACTTATCCTACATAAGGTGTCACTTGACCTGATACACCACATTTAAGTGACCTTATTTATAAGAAAAATGTCAAATTAGGTCAAATAAGGTCAAATCATCACATACCAGACCCTGCAGAGGATTATGGGAGCCCAAAATTGATTTAAACATTTAATAAAACTCAATTATAGGGTATTTCATTGGTCACTAAACATTGTGACCTATATTGAACCCAATTGCACCCAGAATCTAATAAATTCCACAATATCTGGGTATTTATGACCATTCACTAGGACTAAACCAATTAATTGGTCAAACCCCATAAATACCTTTGGCAATATCCAAGTATGACCCAAATAACCCAATGTGGTCCTGTTTGACCCAGAATCTATGAAATTCCTTGAATTTTGGGCAGTTTTGACAGTTTGCTGGCCCCTAACTTCCTTCACACTTCAATAAAACCCTATTTTGGGTTATAAATTGGTCAATGAACGCCCAAAAATGTGACCCAGTACGACACAATGTTATCTAAATTGACACAATGTGACACCAGTTTATCTCTGAATCTATCATTTTCCTCGAATTTTGGGCAGTTTTGACAATTTGATGGCCCCCTAACTTCCTTCACACTTCCATGAAACCCTATTTTGGGTCATAAATTGGTCAATGAATGCGCAAAATGTGACCCCACCATAACCCAATGTGACCCAATATGACACAATGTGATCTACATTTACACAATGTGACACCAGTTTGATCAAGAATCTATCATTTTCCTCGAATTTTGGGCAGTTTTGACAATTTGATGGGCCCCTACTCACTTCACACCAATAAAACCCTATTTTGGGTTATAAATTGGTCAATGAATGCCCAAAATGTGACCCAATGTGGTCCAACATGATCCCAACATGACCCAGAATCTAAAACAATTTAAATATAATGAATAAACTTACATTTAATTCCATAAAAAAGTCACTATTTTCACTCTAGCTATAAACACTCAGTCTTGTCTCAGACTGCTGGAAAATCATTGCCCAATTCTCCCTGGACCTGTCAGGAGAGAGGATTACAAACTCGTTTCTGATTGGCTGAGGACTTTAGCTTTTCAATAAGGGTATTTGAAAGCCATCTTCCCATTGGCTGGACTATGTAAAGAAGAGTTCTGATTGGTTGTTGAGACAAGAGGGTCAGTCTTGTCAGAGTTCTCAGTGGAGAGTTGTTTGTTAGGGTAACAATTGTTACTCTTAAATATTATATATAAAATAAACTACTTGCTTTTTTGTTAATAAATTAATGTATTATGGAAGAAAATTTATTAATACATTAATCTGTGAAGAAAAACAACGATTTTAACGAAGACAAAACAACAAAAAACGTGAAAATATTAAGAGATTTTTGGTGAAGTTGGAAAATCTAGGTCACAATTGTTACTAAATATTGCATATAAAATAAACTACTCGTTTTCACGATAATAAATTAATTTATTATGGAAGAAAATTTATTATTACATTAATTTATCAATACAAAACCACAAAACAAATGACGAAACAAAAAAAAAAATGGAAAATATTAAAATTAATTCACTCCAAACAAGTGAACAATATGGCTGCCTGTAGCCAATTAAGACCTTTACAGTAATGATAATATTTAGGTGATTTTCTATATATTTAACAAAACACTTACTATATAGCCCATAAAATACACAGATACACGTGTATGTGTGTATGAGTGTGTATATGCCAGTGTATTGTGTATAGACATCGATATACATATACACATATAAAACATATATAGGCCTAAGTACACTACTTCAAATGTGAACAAAAGCTAATACACCTGTGTATATGCATACTCATGTGTATATACATACATCTGTATGCATATACACATGTGTATGTGCCATATATACACCTGCACATTGATACAATCACATATAAGCCTACAAAACATTAATACACATAAATCTGTATTTATATGAATTAAACTGTGCATATACATGGATACAGTCACAGAATACATACATGAATACACATATACCTATATACATATACACATATATACAAATATATACACAAATGGCTTAGATATCCCATTAACATAATTGCATTTTCTATGTAATAATTCAATGCATGATTGTCCTATTGCTGTTTGAGAGAGAGAGAGAGAGAGAGAGAGAGAGAGAGAAACCATTGCTCTGAGAGAGAGAGAGAGAGAGAGAGAGAGAGAAACCATTGCTCTGAGAGAGAGAGAGAGAGAGAGAGAGAGAAACCATTGCTCTGAGAGAGAGAGAGAGAGAGAGAGAGAGATAACCACTGCTTAGAGAGAGAGAGAGAGAGAGAGAGAGAGAGATAACCATTGCTTTGAGAGAGAGAGAAAGAGAGAGAGAGAGAGATATCCATTGCTTTGAGAGAGAGAGAGAGAGAGAGAGAGAGAGAGAGAAACGGACTAACTACCCACCAACTCTAAATTTCTACCTCTTACCTGTAGGATTCAACCAAATTCCTGTAATCCTGTTTCTTTTTGTTGAAGGATTCAACCTTTTAAATCCTTCTCTGATTTTGTTGGAGGATTTAAATCTCATTAATCTCCCTTCCATTCATTTCTACCTTGTCCCTTCATGCATACAGCATACTCATTAATCCTACTTTATTCGGGATTAAAGTCCCATATACCTAGAGATTTACGTAACTTTAATGCTAATTTTCATGTTGCAAAGCAATTGCTTATTGACGTATGCGACAAGGTATCTTCACGAACCTGACATTAACTGCAATCATGATGGCAGGCAAGGCTTTGTTCCCCCCAAAAAAGTGCCAACCTTGCAGAAAAGATTCCGGCAAAATCTTGCGGTCGTTTTCTCGGCTAGAATTCGCTGAACGATTTTCCCCGTCTCCTCAGCGTTGCAGTTATTGTGCGGGAATGCGACTGACCACAGCTCCTTAACCCCAACCTCGTCAGTTTCGAAACCTGTGGTCGTACCGCCCAAACTCATTATCAACCACCAGACTTGACCTGCAACAACTAATGTTGAGGTGCAGACCAAAATTCCACCTTCGTTCGTTCAGACGGTCTCGTCCAGGGGCGCTACAGAACCCATTGGCATACTCATCATACGATGCGATTGAAAAACTGACTAATACAACTTCTAACACCCTTCAAGTCGTTGCATACCGCCAAAAACATCTTTTTGTCGAGTGTTTTACGCAGATTACCGGTCCGTGCATTTTCCCACAAGTATAGGTCGTGACAGACTCGGGAAGGAGACATATTTATGCATATTATCACGTTGCAAAGCAATATTTTGGTTTTCGTTTCAGCTTGATGATAACAACGGCGTTGGATTAAAGAAACACAGTTTAACCAAGTTTTAATTCACATTATACTTACTTTGGTTTTAATAAACCTTATACTTTCTTCGGATCTGAAAAGACACGGACGATGAGGATTTTAAAAGAACGTCAATTCGTTTGTCCGTTTTCGTAAACAGATTCGACATAAAGTCATTTCGATAAAGTCGATCTTTTTCCGTAAGCTACTGCGAATTAGAAGTTTTTTTGTGATATTTTTCCATATTATTTTGTAAATAAAATCTTCCTCTCTTATGGTAGCTTGGGTACTCTGCCCTACAATGGAAACCTGCCGTATCTGCAAAAATGTCCAAAATTGACATATGCCACCTACAGGCCTCATGAAACACTAATACTCAAGTTACTGCAGTTTCGGAATGATTCTGCAATGCTTTCGCATGGGTATTTAGGGGGTCCCATATGTTACTGTGTAAAATACTAATACGAAGACTTTCGAAAACCCGAACGGTGTTTTTGAACAGCGTTTTTTGACGCAAGCACCGATTCGGAACACCGTCCAGGCGTTCGAAAGTCTTCGCTTTTGTATTTCACATTGTAATGTAGTTCACTATATAATTGTGGATTTGTATTAAGCAA
>JANJGK010005799.1:0-22500 GCA_039081455.1 Macrobrachium rosenbergii
ATATCCGCAAATTTGTTAGAGTGCTGTGGCAATACCTTGATTATTTCGTTTCAGGGATAATAGGCTTGGCAGCGTGAAACCGTTTTTCTCGCGTTTGGCGAAGAAATAATCTTATTTTTAAGGGGTACATTTTCGCCTTTCAAGACGAACAAAATTAACTTAGGATCTGTCTGTGAATTGTATTAGCATGGATATTATTTTTGACTTTCAGAAACTTGAGAAACTGCATTTCAAATGTTTTAGTCTAACGAAAAGAATTTAGAAAATTTTCAAAAGCATTTTATAAAATACATTATATGAAAAAGTTTTAAAAATTATATTTGCTTGAAAGAACCAACCACTCAGGCGTGTATATATAATATATATATATATATATATATATATATATATATATATATATATATATATATATATATATATATATATATATATATATATATATATATATATATATATATATATATATATATATGTATATATATATATATATATATATATATATATATATATAATATATATATATATATATATATATTTATATATATATATATATGTATAATGTATATGCAAGACGACCATGAAGTATTAAGCATAGAGGCAGAAATACTCTAGCGACAATCTTTTTGAGACATCCTTAGAAAACAAGTAGAAATCTTGCAATTACTTTACTGCCAATCAGGCGATTATTAATTGTTTCCCCTTGCAATACGGTCAGTAGCTCAAAAGAATTAAAGTATATTAAATATTAGCTTATCTACGAGTCCAAAGCATACGTTGAAAGTGAGTTTCCGCTGCTGGAACTTTAAAACTATTTCAAGATGAAGGAAAATGTTCGCCATTTATAAAACTCAAAATTGCATTTTACCAAGCTATAAAACGTCGCCTTATTTTTGCACATGGCGTCGCTATTAGCCATAATAAATGTATACCGTAAAGAGGTTCTAAGGGACCCATTATTTACTTTCAGACTGAATGATCTTTTAACGTTTTCAATAGACTGTTACTACAGTTCACAACTGTATAAGATAGCTGCTTTTTGTGACTGTGAATTAACCTAACACTAATACTCCTTTTCTCATTCTCTGCATTTTTGTTTTTTGCATTTTTTCTTTATCCCGTGTGGGCTTGTCTCCGTAAGGATATTTAGCAGTGTGTGTTGCTGGATGCTACTTGATCTTTGTACTCCACCATTAAGTTCCACTATATATTGATTAGGTTTTGGAACGAGTTCTCGCAGATGAGCTGGGATGAGATGGTCACTGATAATAAAGTCGTCGCATTGCTTCGAGGTTCTCATATGAAAGTTGTAATTGAAATTCCTTGTTTTATCTTTTGAAAATTGGGTCATTTTCTGTAGACTTCAGAAAGATTGCCGCTGCCTTTAGGTATTCTAAACTGTTTGATCTCACTGAGAGGGAGATTAGAAGTCACGTTGCTCTCTCTCTCTCTCTCTCTCTCTCTCTCTCTCTCTCTCTCTCTCTCTTCTCTCTCTCTCTCTCTCTCTCCTGCAAGTTCATCTTTGTGATTATTTACTGTTACCTGGGATATTTATCAGTGAAGATTTAATAAATAACACGTTAATCAAATATTATTCTTTAGCTCCCTGACTTTGTACATTCAGTTTTTAGTTATGGTAACATTTGTTGACGTTTAAAATTTTTTTTATATCTTCTGGAATTTTATGTTTACTGACCATTTTTACTAACAAATTCCATAAGATCTCTTGTCATATATGCTAATTTTTCGGCCAGTAATAAAAGATTCGATATTTTATTATTGTTACTCATGAGCTGGTCTTGAAATATGCGTTTAGGCCTGTATAATAAATCTCACGGTGCTATATTACTGTCCTCAGGCATCGAGATTATTCTCTCAAGCGTGACTTTATTGTCAGTAATAGCACAGTATTATATTTGTCATGATTTTGTTTTATAATACACAAATGAAAATATCATTAGTGCTGTCATTAATATCACCGGCCTCGTAAATGGCCATAAAAAAAAGTTCCAAGGCAATAAATAAAGCTGCAAAAGAATTACACAAGGTTATTAAATTCATTCTTTTATCGGCGTATCCCCTTGGGACAGAAACTGAACAATAAAGTTTTGCTGTTAACTGCTAATGAGTCTCGTTCCATTTGCAAAGTTTTCAAACGAAGTGGCATTTGCATAAGATCCCCATTAATGGGTTCCTTGCTTCGGAGTGTTTCATTCCTCGAGAAAGATCCTTGGGTAAGAAAGTTAATGATATGTTTCCTTGAATAGCGTAAGAACTATTTTTGGCATATGAAGCAAACCTATCAAGGAATTGTCTGAATCCTATCGTATTGGTTCAAATTACTTTCTTGCTGTCTTCTGTATATTGAGTATATGGCCTTATTTTTTACTCGTAAATATACGCTGCAATCTTTTTCCCTTGTTTTCAAGCCTTGATGATAAAGAAATAACTAAGCGGTGGCTTTCGTTTAATTATCAAGCACTTATGAGAAATGTTCATTGTTATGAAGTATGTATTGTATTTCCGTTTATATTTACATGGATCACTTATGTCTCTCTCTCTCTCTCTCCTCTCTCTCTCTCTCCTCTCTCTCTCTCTCTCTCTCATCTCTCTCTCCTCTCTCTCTCTCTCTCTCTTACGGGTTAGGAACTAGGCATTATATCAGTGTTAAACTCCTTTATTTTCTTTGTTTCTTAGTTTTTTCTTCAATACTTCTTTTAACTGTCATTTTTCTTCTTTTGTACACATCATTTTTAGCATGTCTCTTTTGACTACATTTCTAGCACTCTTATTAATTACCTTCAGCTTCCATTCTCTGTCTTCTTTATACCTGGGGTTTTCATGATTATTTCTTTGTTCCTAGTTGCTCGTCTCTTTAGCTTTAAATTACTACTACTACTACTACTACTGCTGCTACTACTACTACTACTACTTCTACTACTACTACTACTACTTACTACTACTACTACTACTACTAACTACTAATAATAATAATAATAATAATAATAATAATAATAAATAATAATAATAATAATAATAATAAAGAGGGTTATTAAAAATTACCATAATATGTATAGGGTACAATTAAAAACGGATAAAATTTGGTTGACGTGTAATGAGTAATTATCAAGAAAATGACGCTTACTTTCTATTAATCGTTTTATTCTTTAGCAAGAGCTTCCTTTCACATAATTTTTTTTTACATTTTTCTATTCATCGAGGGTACACAGAATTCATTAATTTAATGTGACCAAAAACATATCAACACATTTATTGTCATCTAGATTAATATGTGTATAATTAATTTGCATAAAAAATTAATTAAACCTCCCTGCTTTACAGAACAAGAGTATTAACATGGGCCGAAAAACAAATCACTACTAATATTTTTAGATCGTTATGCTAATATTGTTTGTAGTGGATATTCATTAAACCAGGTATATAAAACCGGCTTTACTAAAAAATCTCATACTTAATTTATTTCTTATTTATTTTAGTCCAACAGTAACCTTGAATATATTCTACAAATAAGAATACAGTCTCAATACTTATATTCGTAAGTACATTCCATGCTATAAAATCTCTCTCTCTCTCTTGCTCTCGCTCTCTAGAAAAAGATCCATTGTCATTGAAAGTGTTTTTCGTGGGTATTCAGAGTAGCTGTCACTAATTAAGTGGTGGAGAACCAATAAACACACGCATTAAGAAGACTATCAACATGTATTAGGTTACACCAAAACTTAATATATGTGACGGTCATTACTTCCCTCTAGTAAATTAATGACACCTAGGTAATACCAGATAGCAGGCCCTTAAAATCCCTTGCAGGGTTGTGAATTACGAAGGAAGGTTAGTGACGCAATGAGATGGGTTACGCAAAAAAATATTTTGTAATAGGAATGTCAAAAACGTTCGATTGTTATTTTTTTATTTTATTTTATGTAAGTATTGTTAACATATTTCCCTTCCCCCTTGAATATCGTCAATTTCATTGTATGCTAATCTTGACATAAAGGCATTTAATCAAACTAAATGAGTTATCTAATTTACTGTATCATGAATATCCTGAAGATCTTGTTAAAACGCTGTCGGACATTACGTAATGGTTGAACAATATAGCAACAGTTTTCATACCTTTCATCAGAGTTTTAGCCTTGAGGATTAGAAGAGACAGTGAATTAGAGACGCACTGTCTCAGTGAAGTAAACGCCGCTTGAACTCTAATATCGACAAAGAATTTTTTACGGTGAAGACTGCATAAAAAGAATAATGCAGTGTATATACGAGTATATATATATATATATATATATATATATATATATATATATATATATATATATATATATATATATATATATATATATATATACTGTACATACTATGCATTATATGTATGTTACAAACACACACACACATATATACATATATACACACACACACATATATATATATATATATATATATATATATATATATATATATATATATATATATATATATATATATTAATAAGCTCAAAGGGATTTCACTAAGGCGACACAGTAGCCAATTTAGCCCTCGTCTGGTGGAAAGGGGTTTCAAAGCAGGGCATACATCAAAGGAGTGACCAGCATTCCTCTGATTCTCCACTAATCGAGGCGTGTGCAAGTCTTGTCTGTCACCTCTAACTAACGCCAGTTTCCTCTCTGCTTCCTTTGTATAATACTTAGACATTTATGATTTGTATAAAACATCGATACATTTATTCACTGTTCCCTCCTTTTCTTTGTCTGGCCGTTTTGCTGAAATGGTAGTTCTTTCAGTCTGGTAAATTGTAAGTTTTACTTCCCTTTGTTTTTTTTTTTAGGTCATATATGTGTATGTTATGTATGTATGTACAGTATATATATATATATATATATATATATATATATATATATATATATATATATATATATATATATATATATATATATATATATATATATATATATATATATATATATATATAATATATATATATATATATATATATATATATATATATATATAGACAGTATATTATAATGCGTGTGCGGTGTGTAAATATGAATCAAAGTATATATATATATATATATATATATATATATATATATATATATATATATATATATATATATAATTTGTGATCTTTTAAAATCTCAGAAAATTTCAACATATTCTATTGTCATTTCCTTTTGTCCCGAGATTTCCTCCTGACAAGGGAACTTTCTGATTATTTATATGTAACGTTTTAGTCAAACTTGTTTTTCGTTTTCGTTTATAATTCCTTAGTTATTAAACAATAAATTGGACTATATCATGCTGAATAGCCACAGGAGTACAGAAACTAAGGGAATCTACTTTACCGAAAAAAAGATATTTAATTAGTTTTTATTGAATAAAAATTAATTTTAACAAATAAATGTAGTTGCATCAAGAAACGGATTTTATATAAAGGAAATCTGTCTACGGTTAGAAAACAGCGCTTAAAATAATCCTTGGTGTAAAAAGTGCTAGGAAGCGCCAATCTTTCAACAAATACGGTCAGCTTTTGCAAAGAAAATACAATAGGATAAGTTCGTTGCTTAGTGTACAAATGACCTCAAACCTCATCGTAACCGTCTTGAGTATGAAGATTCCAAAGAAAACCACTCCCTTAATTCCGAGAAATTAATCGAAAAAACTGGCTACCTAAAATCGGCGCCTGTGAATTTCTCAACTGTTTTTTTTTAGTTTTCTGTAAAAGAAAATGATTGAGATGGCTTTGTCTGTCCGTCCGCACTTTTTCTGTTCGCACCTTTTCTGTCCGTCCTCAGATCTTAAAAACTACTAAGGCTAGAGGGCTGCAAATTGATATGTTGATCATCCTCCCTCCAATCATCAAACATAACAAATTGCAGCCCTCTAGCTCAATAGTTTTTTTTTTTATTTCAGGTTAAAGCTAGGCATAATCGTGCGTCTGGCACCGCTGTAGAACAGGCCACCACCAGGCCTTGGCTGAAAGTTTCATGGTCCGCGGCTCATACAGCATTTATTATATGCTGTACAGAAAACTCGATTGAGCCAAAGAAACTTGGTTCCATTTTTTACTTGCTTTTTATTAGAGATAAACGGAGTTATTATTTGAGAATGGGGTTTTATTATGTTTTTACAAGAAGTGAACGGCTTCATCTACAGAAAACCGGGAGTGTTGTTGAAATATTTCATTTTTTTATGCATTTTCTTTTTAAAAACGTTCTTTTAAATATTTGAAAACATGAAAATGTAAAATTATGATATGGGTATATGTACTCTAACCGATCATCGTTGCTTTTGGGCTGATGAAAGCAAATTAGAAGATTGTGCTTTCATAATTCTGATTCACACTTGAGTGTAATTTAATACTGGTTTGGTATCCTTCACTTCAAGACACTGAAAGATTCCCAAATGTTCGTAATTGCAGCCCTCATCTTTGTGTGTGTACGTGTGTTTGTGTGTCAAAGAAAAAGATCGTTTATATGCAAATGCGTACGAAATTTACTACCGTTTTATTACAAAAATATACGGAGTGGGTTAAAAGAAAAAGAGTCTTAACGTTCATGCTTTTGAAATCATCATTGTTTTATGTTTCTGTTTCTGTTATTAATACCTCCAGATTAATAACTGTCACTCAAAGATTTCGCTAATAAGTTTCTTCCATTATCATTGCAAAAGAGAAGTGTCATGAAGATGTCATTCTGTACCCGTAAATTCAATTTATCTTCAGACAATCAAGCTGAAATCTAATGAAGTTCATTGACACGCTGTCCATCTCGAAGCATTGGAAGAATATATTTAGAAGGGGCAAGAGGCTACCCACTCATGAAAAAATATTCTTACGGCTGGTAAGATTTGTCATTAAAGGGCTCTTTATTGATCTTTCTCAATAGATGACCCGATAGAAAGATAACACACTAGACCAAAGAAAGAAAGATCGTCAGTAAGATCCAGACTTGAAAGGCAATCAGGCTTCAGGGAGATAACAGAAAGAGATATCCTCCTTCTAAGCTTGTAATCTTGAGCATCTTTTATTCATTCTATTCATGAACGACAACAAAAAGACACCTCATATCCGGGAGAAGCAAGCAGATCCGCTGCTTTTTAGTTTTCTGTAAAAAAAAAACTATTGTCACGGTTTTGTCTGTCCGTCCGCACTTTTTCTGTCCACCCTCAGATCCTAAAAACTTCTGAGGCTAGAGGGCTGCAAATGGTACGTTGATCGTCCGCCCCTCCAATCATCAAACAAGCCAAATTGCAGCCGTCTAGCCTCTGCAGTTTTGATTTTATTTAAGGTTAAAGTTAGCAATAATAGAACAGGCCACCACCGGGCCGTGGTTAAAAGTTTCATGGGCCCTGGCACATGCAGCATTATACCGAGACCATCGAAAGATAGATCTATTTTTAGGTGGTCTTGATTATACGGTATACAGAAAACTCGATTGCCCCGAAGAAACTTAGGCGACTTTTTTACTTATTTTCTTATTAGCTTATAAGTGATGTGAGGAAATTGTCTCTCAAAACCTCCAAAGGAGATAAGTTCCTACCGAAGGATTTGTATTACACATTTATACGCACTGTATATATAAATATATATATATATATATATATATATATATATATATATATATATATATAATATATATATATATGAATGTCTTTTCCTGTAATACTACAGTGTAATATGAAAATAAGAAGGCCCATAAAACACTATTTAAACGTTGAAACCATATATTTCGGGCACTTGTTTCTGTGCCCCTGTTCACTGGTAGAATATGGACAGGTGGAAAGTTACAATGGTATATATACAAAAACATGAAGGTGTGGCCCTTAGGCCTCCGATGTTAAGGAGGTGGCGTTTCTTAAGAAGGAGGAGATTGACCAAATTCCCTAGTGGTTTTTGGCCTCATTAGCTCCCGTTTGGCGATGGATCTGGCGGTCGCGTTTCTTGGGTCATCTTCAAAACGGGTGCGAGGATTAAGGTGTCAATGGCGTCCGATTTCCAATGTCCTCCTGACAGGTTCATATTGTTGGTTTGATTGATGATAGCAGATTCCAGCATCTTTCTTTTGTACGGACAGCTACTCTTGAAAACCAACTCCGCCCCACTCCAGTTAATGACATGCCCTGTATTTCTAATATGTAGGAAAATTCCCGAACTCTCCGAAGCGTAACGTACTGATCTTTTGTGCTCTGTTATTCTTTGCGAGAGCGATCTACCTGTCTCGCCTACATAAATGTCATGACAATTACTACACGGTATCTTGTAAACTCCGGCTTCTTCCCTTTTGTTATTTAAGTATACGTTAACGAGCGAACTCCCGATGGATTTGGGATAATGGAAAATGAAAGGATTATCAGAACTGAGTTGCTCGGTGGCCTTTTGGATGTTTTCATCGTATGGAAGCTTTATTTTGTTGTTGAAATCTATTTGTCTGTTGTGAGTGGGACCTCTGTAGTATATTTTATTTGCTTTATTAATAGCCCTCTCGATAATGTGTGGTGGATAGAGCAGTTGCGTTAGGTGTTGGCGGATCGTGTTAAATTCTTGATCCAGGTACTCATATTTTATATGAACATATCCTAAGTCCTCTGAGGAATAGGTTGCACCCTACCATGATTTTTACGGAGACGTCGTGGTAGCTTAAGAAATGAATGTAGGAGACAGCGAAGGTGGGTTTTCTATATACTGTAAATGCATACCTGTTCTGTTTTCTTATGATCAGTACATCTAGGAACGGCAGTTTTCCGTCCTTTTCCCATTCTGTTTTAAATTTTATGGTCGGAACTAGCGAATTTAGCCTATTAAAAAATTCCTTAAAGTCCCCCCAGCTATTGTCCCAGAAAGTAAAGATATCATCTACGTATCTAAGCCAGATCATGTTATGGGGTTTGATAGACGACAAAAGTTCTGTTTCGAAATATTCCATGTACAAGTTTGCTAGAAGGGGTGATAGGGGACTTCCCATGCTACAGCCAAATTTTTGTTTGTAAAAATTACCATTGAAAGAAAACACGTTGTTAGTTACACAGAGGTTGATAAGTTTTAAAGTTTTATCTATGCCAAGAGGAAAATGGTCTTCATATGGTTGTAACTTCCTCTCTAAGAAAAACAACACGTCGGCAATCGGGACTTTAGTAAATAATGAATCGACGTCTAGACTGAGCAGTTTGATGTTGTTTGAGGGGATGTTTAAACTATTAAATTTTTGTATGAAATCTTCTGCATGTTTGACGTGGGAGGATGAGAAGGTTCCTAGAAAGGGTGATAACAAGTCTGCGAGCCATTTTGATAATTTGTACATGAAAGAGCCCCTGCTAGATATTATGGGGCGTAAAGGAATCCCATCTTTATGTGTTTTCGGGAGGCCGTAAAAATAGGGGGAGGAGAGGGGGTTGATTACCTTGAATGTCTCTAGTAATTCTATGTCTTTTTTATTGCCCCCTATGGTTCTAACTGATTTGTTAAACTGAGCAGCAATATTTGTTGTGGGATCTTTCGTTAATTTGTCGTAGGTCTCCGCATCGTTTAGAAGTTCTTGAACTTTATTGATGTATGTCTCCTTGTCTAACAGAACTATTTTCCCGTCTTTGTCAGATTTTGTGATGATGATATCCCCCCTTTTTCTTAAGCTAACTAATGCATTTTGGAATCTTTTCGGGAGCGAATTTTTGTTGTTATTTTGCTCCAAGACATTTAGCAAAATGCCTTTGAGACATGCCTCTTTCTTGTCATAGTTGTTTTTTGCAAAATGTTTATCAAAAGCAACTAGGAAATTAAGATTACTCTCGGGACCAGGTTTTAGAGCGAAATGAAACTCCAAGATTTAAAACGGTCTGTTCTTCTGTCAGTGAGGGGATGGTTAGAGAGATTCAGCACATTATTGGGAAGGCCAAGATTATTCCATACGCTGTTCCTAATCAGTCTTTTTAATTTGTAGCACAAATTTCTGGAGTGGGACTCACTGTTTTCATAGCACCTGATAGCACAAAATATGAAAGATATCTGTACATACCATCATCCCTGCACATGAGGCGAAGTGGACGTGGTCTAGCTCACTTATTTTTCTTCTGATCACATAGATGTCTTGGTGTGTGGCTTGTATTCTGTCTTGGAGGAATGTGCGGATGGAGTCCGAAATGGTCTGACGCCGATGTTCCAACGCGTGAAACCGTACATTTTGGAGGAAACTTGTTCCTGTAGGCATTCTTGTAGAAAATTTCTCTGATTCTTCCTCTTGTGTAACCCCATGTACTAGCCGTTCGTACCGTCTGAAGATGTGCTTGACAGCTGGGTTGAAGCCGAAAAACTGGCGTAAACTGTGATGTTCCATAATGGGCAAAAATGAATGTCTTTTCCTGTAATACTACAGTGTAATATGAAAATAAGAAGGCCCATAAAACACTATTTAAACGTTGAAACCATATATTTCGGGCACTTGTTTCTGTGCCCCTGTTCACTGGTAGAATATTGCAGAAGAACAGACCGTTTTAAATCTTGGAGTTTCATTCGCTCTAAAACCTGGTCCCGAGAGTAATCTTAATTTCCTAGTTGCTTTTGATAAACATTTTGCAAAAAACAACTATGACAAGAAAGAGGCATGTCTCAAAGGCATTTTGCTAAATGTCTTGGAGCAAAATAACAACAAAAATTCGCTCCCGAAAAGATTCCAAAATGCATTAGTTAGCTTAAGAAAAAGGGGGGATATCATCATCACAAAATCTGACAAAGACGGGAAAATAGTTCTGTTAGACAAGGAGACATACATCAATAAAGTTCAAGAACTTCTAAACGATGCGGAGACCTACGACAAATTAACGAAAGATCCCACAACAAATATTGCTGCTCAGTTTAACAAATCAGTTAGAACCATAGGGGGCAATAAAAAAGACATAGAATTACTAGAGACATTCAAGGTAATCAACCCCTCTCTCCCCTATTTTTACGGCCTCCCGAAAACACATAAAGATGGGATTCCTTTACGCCCCATAATATCTAGCAGGGGCTCTTTCATGTACAAATTATCAAAATGGCTCGCAGACTTGTTATCACCCTTTCATAGTTTAAACATTCCCCTCAACAACATCAAACTGCCTCAGTCTAGACGTCGATTCATTATTTACTAAAGTCCCGATTGCCGACGTGTTGTTTTTCTTAGAGAGGAAGTTACAACCATATGAAGACCATTTTCCTCTTGGCATAGATAAAACTTTAAAACTTATCAACCTCTGTGTAACTAACAACGTGTTTTCTTTCAATGGTAATTTTTACAAACAAAAATTTGGCTGTAGCATGGGAAAGTCCCCTATCACCCCTTCTAGCAAACTTGTACATGGAATATTTCGAAACAGAACTTTTGTCGTCTATCAAACCCCATAACATGATCTGGCTTAGATACGTAGATGATATCTTTACTTTCTGGGACAATAGCTGGGGGGACTTTAAGGAATTTTTTAATAGGCTAAATTCGCTAGTTCCGACCATAAAATTTAAAACAGAATGGGAAAAGGACGGAAAACTGCCGTTCCTAGATGTACTGATCATAAGAAAACAGAACAGGTATGCATTTACAGTATATAGAAAACCCACCTTCGCTGTCTCCTACATTCATTTCTTAAGCTACCACGACGTCTCCGTAAAAATCATGGTAGGGTGCAACCTATTCCTCAGAGGACTTAGGATATGTTCAAATGAGTACCTGGATCAAGAATTTAACACGATCCGCCAACACCTAACGCAACTGCTCTATCCACCACACATTATCGAGAGGGCTATTAATAAAGCAAATAAAATATACTACAGAGGTCCCACTCACAACAGACAAATAGATTTCAACAACAAAATAAAGCTTCCATACGATGAAAACATCCAAAAGGCCCACCGAGCAACTCAGTTCTGATAATCCTTTCATTTTCCATTATCCCAAATCCATCGGGAGTTCGCTCGTTAACGTATACTTAAATAACAAAAGGGAAGAAGCCGGAGTTTACAAGATACCGTGTAGTAATTGTCATGACATTTATGTAGGCGAGACAGGTAGATCGCTCTCGCAAAGAATAACAGAGCACAAAAGATCAGTACGTTACGCTTCGGAGAGTTCGGGAATTTTCCTACATATTAGAAATACAGGGCATGTCATTAACTGGAGTGGGGCGGAGTTGGTTTTCAAGAGTAGCTGTCCGTACAAAAGAAAGACGCTGGAATCTGCTATCATCAATCAAACCAACAATATGAACCTGTCAGGAGGACATTGGAAATCGGACGCCATTGACACCTTAATCCTCGCACCCGTTTTGAAGAAGATGACCCAAGAAACGCGACCGCCAGATCCATCGCCAAACGGGAGCTAATGAGGCCAAAAACCACTAGGGAATTTGGTCAATCTCCTCCTTCTTAAGAAACGCCACCCTCCTTAACATCGGAGGCCTAAGGCCACACCTTCATGTTTTTGTATATATACCATTGTAACTTTCCACCTGTCCATATTCGTACCAGTGAACAGGGGCACAGAAAACAAGTGCCCGAAATATATGGTTTCAACGTTTAAATAGTGTTTTATGGGCCTTCTTATTTTCATATATATATATATATATATATATAATACTTATTTTACCACACGTCATTTCCCCTAGAAGGGATATCACCAGAAGATAACCTTCCGGTTCTGACAAATTCATTCCTTGCCTTTTTATCTCTGGCGGGGACAACCACACATTACTAACCAAGAGGTAGCCAATTCACTGTCTAGTCCAACAGGTGTACCTAAGGAGTAAATCCCCCAACTTAGCAAGAATGCGCCCAATCACTCTAGAGGTATGGGATATATATATATATATATATATATATATATATATATATATATATATATAATATATATATATATATATATATATATACATATATATATATATATATATATATATATATATATATATATATATATATATATATATATATATATATATATATATATTAGTTCATTATTTCTTTATAGATAGATAGATAGATAGATATTCAAAAAAGCACACGATGGACAACTTTAGGAAAAGTGTGCAGACTCGTCGGTGGCAATTAAGTGCAAGATATTATAATATAAAAAACGCTGGCCTGCAGACAGTGGCCTTCCTATTTTCCGCGAAAATTGACGATGTGACATTAGGATCAGATTTTAAAAGGGGACAGAGAGAGAGAGAGAGAGAGATGAAGAGAGAGAGAGAGGGGGCAGGTTGGGTTGCAGTAGAGTAAGAAGTGTGTGATACTAAGGGAGTGAGGAGCCATAAGGCCAAATATTACTTTTAGCGGCGAATTGATATTGTCTAAGAGATGATTTCATGTATAATTATGACAGCTTGTAAAATGAACATTTGTGTAGCACTGAGTAAAACAGTAAACCAGTAGCTAAAGGAAGCAGATGGATGTAAACATTATTTCATATTTACTCAATGTAAGATACTTTCGTTTCTAACTGAAGTAGAGGTGAGTATATTAGTGCATTTTTTTTTTACTTCAGATGAAGGGAACCATTTATAATTCAGTTATAAAGGTAGGAATATCTCACGAAGAACAATTATTATTATTATTATTATTATTATTATTATTATTATTATTATTATGTTTGGGCTAAATTTCTTAACTGATGTATTTCTGGGTCAGTTGCACATCGGACATTTTTACCGTCAGTGTATTGCAAATTTAGATAATATGTCAGAGAAATGTTTGGGGGGACGACAGATATTTATTAAACGCCTTTAAGCCAAAAAATACAAAAACAGATATTCAAGGCGTGCTTAACATTTACTAAAAATAGACAATAAGCAAACCTTGCCTGGCAATACAGTTGTCCCATTTTATATAGCCTACACTATGAGTTTACTTTGTGTCTTAATTGCTCCTTTTTAATTTTAAACATTATTTATGTTTTACTTTAAATGAATATTGTCCACAATATGACTGTCTTGGGAGAAATATAATACTTGCTGTTTTTATAACAAAAATTAATATTTTCTCTATGTGAAAGCTATTAAACTTCCTAATGGTATTGCTATCCGATCCAGTCTAGTTCTTGTTTAGATTACTACGATTTGGCTATACATGGAGGCAATAAGAGCTCTAAGAGCGCAATCAGGTGTTCTGAATATATTTTATAGCATATTAGAAAGTACTATATTTTAAGTTGATTAGATAATATATACTTTTGGTTTATCGAAGCTCTCCCTCTCTCTCTCTCTCTCTCTCTCTCTCTCTCTCCCCTCTCTCTCTCTCTCATCTCTCCGCTCTCTCTCCTCTCCTCTCTCTCTCTCTCCCCTGTGTATGTGCTGAAATATTTTATAAAAAATGGTAGCCAGGGGCCTTATGAAACGAGAGAGAGAGAGAGAGATGAGAGAGAGAGAGAGAGAGAGAGAGAGAGGAGAGAGAGTGAAGAGAGAGAGAGAGAGAGAGAGAGAAAGAGACGAGACGAGGATATTAGATTCTCACCCAAAGTAATAAAAAAATGGAAAACCAAGATGCCGAGAAAAGAAATGGTCTCGTTTTCCGCTGGTTTGAAATTCAATTACTTATCGACAAAATTACTCTCTCTCTCTCTCTCTCTCTCTCTCTCTCTCTCTCTCTCTCTCTCTCCTCTTCTCTCTCTCTCTCTCTCTCTCGCTAGAAAGTCAAGTCAAAGTAAAACATACTAAGAAAATAATAAGTTAAGGTGGAAATATGGAATTCCCTTAACTCCTCAAAAAATTTTAATTTGCATTTCAAAATAAAGGGGACTGTTTTTTTTTTATTTATAGAGTTACTAGGTAACTAGGATTCATGTTTCTTTTAAAGCAGCCCTGCTGACAGGATTCTAGGTTAAGCCCTTTCTCCGAGTTGTTTGAGAGGAAAGCTTTCAGTTTCTGTGTCTTTCATTTCTTTTATTTACAGTACAAAAATGCGCAAAGAGAGAGAGAGAGAGAGAGAGAGAGAGAGAGAGAGAGAGAGAAGAGAGAGAGAGAGAGAGAGAGAGAGAGAGAGAGAGAATCCTTTACAGTGTAATCACTATTTTTCGGTGGAGAGATTGTTCAGTGCTCCGTCAATAGCCTTAATGTATGCTGTAGAATATCTTCCCATCATAACCAAGCTGTTGCTTGGATTTTTAAAAATGTTCTTTAATAATAGATATTTTCCTTTGAAAGATACGTTTGGATCGTATAAATATTTGTAGTAAAAATCATAAAGAATAGTCTTTCTATTTGTGTTGTATAATATGATTATGGAGGAGTAATTCAGTAAGTGTGAGAAACAATCTATCTTTAGTAAAGAGGTCATATTCGTATCTGGCCAAACCAAAAACCAAAAATGGCTAAAGCTATGTAAAATAAGTTATAGAATAAAAAAATACCATGTTCCTTGTTAAGCACTCCTTGTATACAAGTATCCAAAAAAACAAAAAAATGGTTTATTTTTTCTTCTCCCATGTGACCTCTTTCATCACATTCCTTCAGCGTTATAATTGCCATAGGCCCTCTTCCTTATCTAACTGCGCGCGTTCCACCCGCTATTTTTAATCATTTCAGTCTAAATTTTCGTGACACGAAGAGGACAAGAACACATTATGTTTAAATATACAGGATATAATACCCGCGCACACAGACTCACGCATAAATATATATTCATAGTTTGGTGAACATATGAAGAATAAGAAACAAATATTTGTTCAGAATTAACATATGGATTTAATATCATAATAGCTTTAGCATTGTCTGTAAGACTAATTACGTCCCATCAAGAATGCTAGTTAATCTTAAAGGACTGATAATGTATTAGAATAAAAATATGAGGCGTCCTACCAACAACGATTGTGAAAACTCTTACTGGGACGCTTTTATTTCTTTATAATTTGTATTATTTGTGCGAGGTAAGATACATAGAAAATCGAGCTTTGACAAGTCGTAAAAGACATTATATAAATTTTTTTTTTCATATTGTCTTTCAAGTCGATAGGTTATTTTTATATTTTTAAAACGTCATCATCAAGAATTTGAAATGTAGTTTCAGTGTACGCAAACTGCTCATGAATTGAGTTCATAACCTAGAAGATACTAAAAGGAACACATTTTTTCTACTTCGTGTAAATAGCTTCTTTTTAGAAGGCTTTAAATAAAAACATGTTAGCCACAGGAGTAAAAACAGTGCAAGATATTTACTTTCGGAATATTTTAGAAACCAATCATATTTGTTATATAATCAGATGAGGGGATATATGGCTAGAGAGAGAGAGAGAGAGAGAGAGGAGAGAGAAGAGGGTAGAGAGAGAGAGAGAGAGAGAGAGAGAGAGAAGGGGGGTGGGTTGGCGGGTAAAGTTGAGTATTTTTACTTATAACGGAAGCTTTGATGTAATTTATCGTCCAAAAAATATATGCTGTGTACGTATCTACTGAATAAAATCGAACAATCCAAAGCCCCAACAATAGAATGATCATCCAAATTAAGATCCATAGAGGGATGACAATTGTAGAACGTCAGAAACCTGAGCAAAGAATGATTGCGTTGTTTCAAAATCAGTAATGGCTTTGGTACGGAATGATCACATTTCAAAAGCCCCTTTTGTGTATTTAATTCAGTTCGGGGATTAGGGATGTTGAACAATCACAGGATTTATGAATCATGAACTTTAATCAGAATTTTCCAGAAAAATGAAAAAGAAATAGTTGAAGTACATAAATCATAAAACACATAAAATTGTCAAATAGAGCACAGTAAAAATTATAGAATGCTTTAGATTCTTTTAGAATTAAAAGATTCCAGAATCTTATACAAAAAGCCTATGATAGAAGCGTTCTCAGGAGAAAAAAAAAAATGGAAAGCAAAAGGACGTCACCTGTATATAAAATGGAGGGTTCGAAACGAAGATATGATTACAAAATCTCTGAGAAGGGTGTTACGTAGGTATATTTATTGGACTTATATGCACTTACCGTATTCTGATAACATTACAGCAGAGTTGGCTGAGGTAACACTTTCTCAGTTGTAATTTTCTGCATCTCGTTCAGCTTACATTTTTCCCTGTTTCCAATTCATAAATTTATTTTTTTTATTTTCTTATGTAAATTTGACACCATATGAAAAGAAGGAAAGAAGAAAGCGAGAGAGAGAAACAATTACCATGTTTTTGTTCAATATTTTCTGTAATTAGATTAGGAGCCAAGTGGACTCAATTATCCCCAACTGCATTAGACCGACTATTGGAGTGGGTCATGCACCCAGTGAATGATGTGGCTGTGTTTTTTTTCTCTGCAAAATGTCTCTCAAATTTGCCCTTTATTTGTGAAGGAACACGGTATCTTACCATGTTCAACTTTAATGTTAGCAATAATCATTAACCGTAGTTATTTAGATGATTCGGACTGATTTATGCAGTGAATTTTCATACAGCTCCTACTTGAAAATCGTTGCCTCCAAAGACAGAAGATTCAGAAAGAATGCGGAGATTCCTGTGCTAAGGACTTAACTACCTCTAAAATCAAACATTGAACTTCAAGATATAAAATCAGTAGCAACATATACGCTCTCTGCCTTGAAACGTATTACATTCACTGCATATATATATATATATATATATATTAGATAGATAGATAGGTATATGTAAAGAGCTTATGAAATCTTGTGTTTCTCCTCATTACAGTAGAAGAGTTGTGTAGAAAAATGGCCACCGGCAGAAATCGCTGGCTTGTGGATCAGCCGAACTGATCATTATTTCACGCCAGTCTGTTTCAGAATATGATAATCATTTCAACTGCTTGCCTTTGCTTTATTGTTTTTTGTTTTTGTTTTGCCCTATTTCTGTCCCATTGTATTTATGCGAAATGAATATGCGAAGAAAGAAAAAAGATCTTCTGTGGGTTTCGAATAAGAAAACATTTTTAAAAACCTTGGAAGATAGGTTGGCTTTTGAAAGAAGTGAAATCAATACGCATGTAAAAATAAAACTATGAAAATATCCTCCTTATCACAGTTTAACTAAAGTTATAATTGTTTGTTTTCGAAAGCTAACTACTGAAAATACGATGCCTTACCAACACAATAAATAAATAAATGAATAAATAAGTAGCTTTAAAGTCGACCGAACTCAACAAATTTAGAAGCTGAAGAGCTTCAGTGAGAGAATTTCCTCGGAGATAATCTGGTTAATTTCCTGCAGCGTCGACGACGTTACCCTGCCTTGATTAATTCTCCGCCGCCTCCCTCTTCCAAGATCGCTCCGCTTTCTTGTCCTTTTTCATTCTTCATTTTTCTCTGGAGCTGATTAACTTGCTGATGGCGACGAGCGACACGAAATGAAGAGGACTGGAGAGCCGTTCTTGAGTTAAAGGAAATGGAGATACATTACGAGGCGCTAATTAATATCAATATTTGAATATTATTAAATAAACTGAAATTATTGAAAAGGGTGCTTGATAGGTTTACATAGAATGAGAGAACTTGTCATTTTTACTTGTATCTGCCTCTTCACTTGTTTGTTCAGTTGGTAAAACTCCAATTCTTCAAAATAAAATATCCGTAAATTAAAGGGTAATCTCTAGATTCACGCAAAAAAAGCGGTAAGTGTAAAACAGGTAAGCTACTAATTTCTCTCCTTTGGGCTCCCGCGGCATGTTTCATTGGAAATGGATAAAGCGCTTGAATATAACTTGTGTCGGGATTTGAAATTTTAATGGAAAGCCATGCGATGCTTGTAAAGATTTTCGGAAAATTGCTTGTACTTATTAGGTAATTGTAAAAACCCATATCTCAAAAAACTGAATCTAAATATGACTGGTTAAATTATTTAGGTCTGTGTACAAAATACGGACGCAATCCTTTTAACAACTATTGGTTTTATAAGTTAATCTTCATTATAAAATGGATGAAATATAGGTATATTGATTTTATATACTATAATTATAGCCCAAGAAGCCGACTGTTCAAGTTGCCGAGACATACCTTCTTCAGCCTAATGAAATATACAATATGTGGTTCACTTTAGCCTGTTCAAAATAAATGTATTTCATTCCAAATTTATGTGAGTATTGAAGTCTGTAACAAGAAATGCTCAAAAACAATTTCAAGATTGAGTGAACCCTTATTTCATAAGGAACATTTACACTATTTTTTGCGTTATAGCTTAAAAAAATATTTGCCAAACATTTTATGATTTCCCCCTTATCAACATTCCGTACTGCGGATATCATTTCCTTCATTTTCTTGAACCTGAAAAGAATAATAATCTTGTATTACCAGTTCTCTCCATGAGAGGGACACGTTCACCACTGATGAAAAAAATCACATCCATAAAAGAATTATTGAGACGAATCGGAAATTTGAGAGGAACGGGGAAAATGAAAGAATACTTTTTTTATGCTTATTTGCCATTCTGTCCATGGTAAGTATATTTTTGGCAAATAAAAATACACTTACATGTCAGTACAAAACAGTAATCCCTTGTTAGAGCTACAAAAACTTCAGAAGGGCTTTTATCTGTACTGAAATTATACGAGAAATGGCAAAGGTGAGACTGAAGGAGAAACGAAAGGGGAGAATATGTGTAATCTAGATCTCATAATAATTTCTTGTAATAGATGAAGAGAGAGAGAGAGAGAGAGAGAGAGAGAGAGAGAGAGAGAGAGAGAGAGAGAGAGAGAGAGAGAGAGAGAGAGAGAGAGCCCGTTTTTATAATCTAAATTTATAGATATATATATATATATATTATATATATATATATATATATATATATATATATATATATATATACTGTATATATGTGTGTGTGTGTGTGTGTGTGTGTGTGTGTGTGTGTGTGTGTGTGTAAGGAGCCCATAAAAATGCCTTTACTTTCTACATTTTTGCGTTTTTATGGGCTCCTTATATATGACGGAATTCTGTTTTCACAGAAAATATTTCACAGTCATATATATATATTCTCAAATTCCTCTAGTAGATCAAATACTTGATGAAAATGAATTTATCTTTGATTTTAGGTACTCATGAAGCAATACGGAATTCCGTATTGCTTCATGAGTACCTAAAATCAAAGATAAATTCATTTTCGTCAAGTATTTGATTTATTACAGGAATATGAGAATCATGATTGAAATCACTGAAAAGCCACTGAAATGCGCAATAGCTCCTCTGTGATTAGTTCTCAACTCCATGATCGAAGAAGCACAATATTCATTACCAGGAACTGGTTGTCGAATTTCGATTAGTGTTCATTAGTGACCACTGTTATTAGGCCGTGTGCATTCGAAAATCAGCTAGATTTACAATTTAGATTAAAAGGCTTCAGTGCTATATCATTAACCAGAAGAACGCTATAATTACCCTATTACATTATATAGACTTTTTGTATTATGTCCACCTTATAAGTATACAAGTTAGTATACTGATTTATTTATTTCTGGGGTTTTCATCTTTTCCACCTTCTCCTCATTCTGATTAGAAAAAAACAACGGAAAGTTAATGAGGATGCAGTTGACCAACAGCTAATAATTAACGCAAACTACTATTCTAGGTTAGGTATGTATTTATGTCGATGCAAATATAACGATATATTTGAATAGATTAGACGGTTCAGTTATAGTTTGACTTCTCTTCTGTCTGATTTGCCACAATTCATACCCTGAAAAAGCCAGCATGGAATTCTAGATTCTGTGACCCCCCATATACTTGATCTAATGATTGTCGTTTCGATAAGAACTTAAGTTTATTATGTATTTGAATTATAGCTTTCATAATATATTTTAGCTCAGAAGACTATAGGACAAATTATATGACGCTCTCGAGAATGAATGGTTACAAAGTTTTAAAATATCGGCTTTGGAATAAATGTTCGATTTTGCTCTACTGGATGGTCAGAATTTAGGTGTTACTATTATTAATATCCAAAATGAAGAAGCACTAACAAGGAAAAAGACACAACGATTAACAAATGTAAAAGGAAGTTTCAGATATATATATATATATATATATATATATATATATATATATATATATATATATATATATATTATATATACCGTATACATATATATATATATATATATATATATATATATATATATATATATATATATATATATATATATATATATATATATATATATATATACAGTATATGTGTGTGTGTGCGCGCGCGCGCGTGTGTTTGTGTGTATGTATTACTGTGGATTAACCTCACATGAATGAATCACAGCTTACACAATTTGTGTTTGTTGATATAACTTTATTTATTCGCTGGTTCCGCTTTTTACAAAGTGTTACCATGCTCTTCGGTCAAAGATTCTTTTACAACGCGGTTCTTTTTAAACCTGCCTTGTGTGAATGTGCATTCATTTTCAGCAATAATAATAATAATAATAATAATAATAATAATAATAATAATAATAATAATAATAATAATAATTTAGTAGAATTTCGAGGTGCTGCGAACGGCAATGGTGTGTTTACAGGGCTTTTTGCTTTGTAATAAAAATTTCGAAATGTGTAAAAAATTTTTTATCCCATGCGTTCAGAAGATAGTGCCCCTTTGGCAATCAGTTGGGGGATTTTTACAATTTAAAAGGCTATTTATGCTGTTTTCGTAAAGGTATGAAGTGATAAGTATTTTAATGGTTTCATAATTTCCAGAATATTTAAATTTCTAGATTTTTTGAAAACCATAAATCTTAATAAAATTACGTCCGATGAAAATGTTCAGCCATAAATATTTCATTACAATATAATGGTCTGATTATTCATAATTGTCACTTTAACTTTAGGAGATAATTTAATTAAAAAGGAGATGCCGAAGGAATATTTCATTTATAAGCAACTAGATAGAATTTAATGACTTATTTGTGATACAAGCATCAATAGTAATTGAACTAGAAAATACAAACCGGAGAATGATGATCGCAGAAGCGATATCGATAAAAAAAAAAAAAAAAAAAAAACACTCCCTTAACGTTCAAACGGCATCACCAATTCGCTCCACTATCCACCTGGAGGCAAAGGGTAGCGAACGGGATTTCTGATGACCTTATAAACGGAACACGGCTTACCCGATAAGCGCAACGACCAATCAGTAGATAGAGGGCCTGTCTAGTTGAATGATGAGCTTTTAACAAACAGTCTACTCAGGTTAAATGCAAACGAACGATGGGCTTTGAACAATTGTTTTATCTCACTGTAAGTACATAAAAAGACATGGCTATGCGAGTACGAGTAAGACGTATTTTAATACTTTCTTTCATGTAAATTACATGAGTAGGTTAATATTCGAAATAAGCAAGGAACAGCGTTGTCTATGAGGCTGTCTAGGACGTAGGAAGGCGTGATATTTCAGTTATAACATGGCATGATAGCTGTGGTATTGTGGTTTTTCTTTCCAGAATACTCTGCATACTTATATATTTTTTTTTCTCTTGAGCATACAAGTAATTGTATCAGCTCAGTGCCTGAGCACTTTCGGGACTATTAGGTAAATAAGTTATCCAGCAAAA
>JANJGK010005799.1:32500-40000 GCA_039081455.1 Macrobrachium rosenbergii
GTGACCGTTAGCCGTTATGCGTAACGACTAAAATTTTTAGTCATTTCACGTAATGGCTGAAATTTAGGGTCAGGCATTTCACGTAATGACTAAACTGAATTTTAAGAATTAAGAAATAGCAATGTTTTTTGTTCATTTTTTAAAATCAATCATTGTACACTTGACAAACAATATTCAAATTCAACAACAAACCAACAAATTCAGAAAAAAATCTCACTTTCGAATTATTTTTACACAACACTTTCTTATTAAAATCAACTGTTAGAAGTCGAAGCATTTTCATTTCTATATCGTTTACTTGTTTTTGCAGTCCAAACAGCTATGACAACGGCTAGAGCATTTTATCTTGCTTTTGTAGCACTTACAACGATTACTTTCACAACGTCTGTTCCCGGCACAATTGCAACGAACAAAACCTTGGCCACCAGATTTCGATTCTTTTGTTACAGCTTGGCGTAAAGATACTTCCTGTGTACAATTTACATCTCTTTCTTTTAACAGCTTTTGAGGACAGAGATCAAACTGATTGCGTGAAAACCTTGCTTTCAACATTCCAGATTTTACACTAATTTTGTACATGTCATTTTGATCTCTATCTACAATAACATCTAGAATATTACGAGGATCCCCACGCCCTCGATCAACAAGAGGTATTGGAATGGCGATATTATCTCCTGGCATTCCGGCGGCTAGTTCGAGACGACTTCGTTTCACCATTCGCTCAGCCTGTTGTAGCTGAGCGGATCTTGAAGCTGATCTTTCAGTTCGTATCATGTTAATGCGTGAAGCGATGAGGTTTGCAGGATGTTCATCTTCAGTAAGAACAGGGCCATCTTCAATTGGGATTGGTACACCGCTAGGTAGTATTTGTTCATCAGCTGCTGCTGGCGTAACAACAGAAATGATTGGCACATCAGGCGCTGATTCACTGGAAGAAGGCAAGACTTCGTCAATTGTCACAGCAGGGAAAACTTCGTCATTTGTCACAGCAGGCAAGACTTCGTCATTTGTCACAGCAGCAGAATCATCTTGTAAATCAATAGGCTGCTCGGCGTTGATGGCAGCGAGTAAGTCATCTTCAGTTTGCATGCGCTGGATGATTTCTTGTGGTAATGAAGACGTAGCTAAACCCACTTTGGCATCACAGCCAAACATTGCCTGTGTATTGGTGCCCTACCTATTCCAGAATGAAAGCTCGAGTTCTTTTGAAATTGCACAAACTTGATGCCAATGGACCAGTCATTGGTGTCGTTATCGCCCATCCAAGCCACCAACATATCCTTAATGTCTCCATTAGCAAGCTCCACAGAGCCTTGACTCTGTGGGTGACGAGGTTTACCGTGTATCATGACAAGTCTCGGCCAGAAAAGTTTCAATTCCGTAATTACTTCAGCCGTAAATTCAGTACCATTGTCACTTTGTAGGATGGAGGGTGCACCTATCAAAAGAAAAATATCCAACAAATTATGAGCAACTTCTGCAGCGCGCTTGGAAGTCAAAGCTCTGAGAATAACAAACTTAGTGAGGTGATCCTGGTACACCAATATCCACTTGAATGCATGCTGGGACATTGATTGCATATCGATAAGATCAACTTGAGCCCGAGATGCAAATTCGTTTGTAAGAATAGGACGAACTACGACTCCTTTCGTTCGTGGACGTTTATGTTTCTTTTGACATTCATAACAGTAGGATTTAAACAGCTCTATGGCGTCGCGTGTCACGTTGACATACTTCTTACCAATCTCTTTCACCATTCGGTCACGACCACCGTGGCCTGTTGCAATATGTGCGCGTTTGATAACATCATACGTATCTTCAATGCTGACATAGTAACATTGGTTGTTGCTCAGGGTTGCTTCTTCTTTTGATCAATTTCTCAACATCTCCGCATTGCAGTACTTCATACCTGAACAAAGAAATAATAAAAAACAATTACAGTAAAATAGTAATAGCAATTAAAGTAAAATTGTATTTTTTTCTTGTTTTTTTTCTTATATCAAAGGAGAAAGAAAATTAAATTACTTTTGAAGAAGATAGTACTCCTGACGAGTTTTTGCAGTCGTTTGTGCAGCAGCTGCTTTCACATTTTCAATGATTTGAAAGTATTGCTCTTTCGGTATGAAGATTTTTTTTTATCACTTCATGCTTCTTGTAGAGTTCTGTTTTGAATTATCTTCGAATGATTCAGTCATTTTACCTAGATTTGTGTCTAGATTCTGAAAATTAAGCCGCAGTACAAAATTATATTATTTTAAAGTAAAACAACAGATAGTATACGATAAATATAAGTTATTACAGATTACGTTAATCTAAGTATGAAAAATTGATAGCAATTTAAATAAAACATTACAATAATATGGTAAAAACAGAAAAAAGGGGGAGGGTTATTACCACTGTGTTGGAGAGGGCAGGTGGGGGCGGACTGAGGAGGGAGGTAAGGTAGAAAAAGAAGAAAAGTCTGGAGTGAAGCCTTAAGTGTCTGAAGATTGAGACGAAGCATTGGAGGGAGTATTGAAGATAGTTAACGGATAAGAAGTACTTTGATTGTTTAGTTCCGGCCTAATGTGGTGTATAACTAGCGATTCGAGAATTTAAACATAATTTGAAGCATTACGCGTGTTGACTGAAACCTTGCCAGGCAACTAGTGTAAATACAGAGCCCTTAATTTCAGCCATTACGTGAAATGACTAAAAATTTTAGTCATTACGCATAACGGCTAACGGTCACAGCCATTACGTGAAATGACTAAAAGTTTTAGTCATTACGCGTAATGGCTGATTACGCATGTTGACTGTAACTTATATATATATATATATATATATATATATACGTGTATATATATATATATATATATGTATGTGCGTGTGTGTGTGTTTTTGTTTGTGTTTTTTTTTTGTGTATGTACTTATCAAGACTGTCTGTCTCGCAGGTAATTTGTTTTGAAAGCTGATGTATCTGTGATGTCTATTTTAAGACAACGCTTTTCCCATATAATATATATACCTCTTCTCATGTTCTATGCTGTAGCTTTGAATGAAAAGACGGCAAATGCTGCTTGACTGCTCCTAGTATCATATGTAATTTTCTTTACCTGAATTACACTCCTCCCAGTTCATTTATTCCAGCAGCTGGTTATTGGAAAAAGCAAAATCTAATCATGTTTGAGATTCGAGTGAATACTGTCGGGAGTGTTGCACGTAGTTCAATTTTATCTCCGTACCGATGTTTTTCAATGCACACAGGTTTTTCCGATGGACATTGGGACAAGAAAGTTCCACCTGCTCTGTCTCTTTTTCTCTCGCATTCTTTCGCCTCCTTCTTTGATTAAATCATGGAATTTCTTAAAATATTAATTGGATGAGTTATCCAATCACATTTATCGATTTTATAGCTACGACCATTAGAGGAAATACTAGCAGGCGGGAAGAGAGAGGGAGGGAGAGTGTTAGAACAGCTCTAGTATGGAAGCCTTAACAAAGATGAAAAATCAATCAAGTGAAATCCAATCAGCCTCGTATCTCACAGGGAACATCAAAGCGCGGGAAAATCACTCAAGCATAGAGATATTGAACAAGAAAAAAATTAAAATAGACTTGCACAGGCACACATGTACACACACTCAAACGCGGACACACACACATTATATATATATATATATATATATATGTATATATATATATATATATATATATACATATATATATATATATATATATACATATATATACATACATGCATACACACACTTTACGCATGTATGGGAGCTTGTAAGGCATAAAAATGTGTTTTTGATTTCATAATGCAGCAACAGAGTCTGTAAGTTTTTAGCATATGCACCAAAAGAAGGTAGATTCAATATACGGAAGGAACTGGCAGTAAGAGGGGGAAAAATGACAAATCAATAGTGCTAAACAATATGAAGACATCTCCACCAAAAGAAAGAATAGATTCTAATAATGAAGGGTCTGGGAAGACAATTCCTTGAGAACTCAGGGAAACAAAGACGATGGATCATGATCTTGAATTATCGATTTTCTTTTGTGTACTCTGTCGTTGATTTAAATCTAATCTTCACAAGCATGAAATTATATACTGGATAATAATGTTCAGATATTCTCTTTTTTTACTGCAATTAGAAAAAGAACATGAATTTGCAGAGGTTTGTAACAGATAAGATAGCCTGGTAATGAAGACACGAACTTTCTACATGAACTATTCGATAAATGGAAATAAGTAAGCATTCATATATATAATCAACTATTAAGTTTGGAAAGAATTGGTCCCATAGGTGTTACAAGGCCTCACGATAACATCTATTTTGCTTTTTTTATACCTCTCCAGCCTGGGAAAGAGTAATAGTTTCATATAAACCATTTAGGGATGAATGACTTCAGGACATCAAGAATGCAAAGACAGTATTGGTTTACAAATATTCTCGTACAGTTTGAATGCAAAACAATAATCAGCTCGGAGCAAAATGAATTTTAATGTAAGGTTAACAGTAAATATTAATGGAACAATTTACAGACATAATTTTGTTTTTCTAAGAGAATTTCATAATATAATATTTACAACGATATACTGATTCCATAATATAAATCATAAGTTTGCAGAGAAATTTTCAAGAACTAATACCTTTCACTCTATACTTGTCAGCCTTTGTGCGCTAAAATGCGAGCATAAAGCAGGAAAATGGGTCAACAAAAGTGCCAATTTCGGAGATAACTTTTTCCAAGAAAAGTACACCAGAGTACACTAGACCTGGCGCCAAACAAATTTCATTATAACTCACGCACTATACATACTTATATACTTTTTCCTATAAAGAAAAATCTGTATGCATACATAGATAGAAGGACGCAAATTCGGGAATACTTTTGGCTCGGATGCTCACGAGTGATTATTTTAGTTGATTTTGAAAATTTTAATATGTATACACATGTATATATATATACATTATATATGTGTGTGTGTGTGTTTATACATATATATACTTAGATAAAAACACTCAAACTTATGAATAATTTTGGCTCGGATGCTCACAAGTGATCATTTTAGTTGATTTATATATTTATAATATATATATATATATATATATATATACACGTATATATGCATACATATATATATATATATATATATATATATGTATGTATGTATGTATGACTTTTTATCACATCACCGTCATTCATATACAAGCAATAAGCTAGAAACGTCCTTTAATATCCAATTCGCTCTACCTCGGAAATAATATACTTTCATATATGTTACCGAAGGGGAATTTTTTAGTTGATAATAAGTTCTTCGTCCCGTGGGCTCGAACCAACGAAAGACAAGAACTCAGGACTACAGTGACGCCTTTACCCACACGGCCAACAAGTGAGGTATAAGTTGATACCGGCTCCCATCTACAAATCCCCGTCGAACTCAGGTATTTGTATTTAGAGTCGATATCAACCCACCTCTGCCATGCTGACCATGTAGTGCGTTTGTCGCATGCAGCCATATTATGACTTTTTATCACATCACCGTGATTCATATATAAGCATTAAGCTACAAACGTCCTCTAATATCCAATCGCTCTACCTCGGAAATAATATATTTCATATATGTTACCGAAGGGGAGTTTTTTAGTTGATAATAAGTTCGTCGTCCCGTGGGCTCGAACCAACGAAAGACAAGAACTCAGGACTACAGTGACGCCTTTACCCGCACGGCCAAGTGAGGTATAAGTTGATACCGGCTCCCATCTACAAATCCCCGTCGAACTCAGGTATTTGTATTTAGAGTCGATATCAACCCACCTCTGCCATGCTGACCATGTAGTGCATTTGTCGCACGCAGCCATATTATGTCTTTTTATCACATCACCGTGATTCATATACAAGCATTAAGCTACAAACGTCCTTTAATATTCAGTTCGCTCCACCTCGGAAATAATATATTTTCATATATGTTACCGAAGGGGAATTTTTTAATTGATAATAAGTTCGTCGTCCCGTGGGCTCGAACCAACGAAAGACAAGAACCCAGGACTACAGTGACGCCTTTACCCACACGGCCAACGGGACGACGAACTTATTATCAACTAAAAAATTCTCCTTCGGTAACATATATGAAAATATATTATTTCTCAGGTAGAGCGAATTGGATATTAAAGGACGTTTGTAGCTTAATGCTTATATATATATATATATATATATATATGTATATTGCAGTCTTTCTCGACAGCAAAAGCTTAATTTTGTCACTGAACTATCAGTAACAAGCACAAGCAAATGATGATTTACAATATTATAATTACATACAGTATATATATATACAGTATATACAGAATATATATATATATATATATATATATATATAACCAGTACTCGTACATAAAACATTCTTTATTCAGTTATGACTACCGGTTTCGGAGTAACTCTTCATCATCATCAGGTCTGACTGCAAAACACAGAGAGAGAGAAATTGAAAAATCAGTAAATCATAAACGACCATTGGAATACAACATTGTTATACAGAAAGTTACATAAAAACTGGTAATGTACAAGCATAAAAAAAACGAAACAAAACAATACCAAAAAGGAAAACCGATAGATGGTGATTATTTTTGGCAATGACTAAATTTCAAATTATGACATCAAAACTCGCTCGCGTCTGTAACAACAACAGCTCTCCAAGTACTTTGGAGAAAACCAGAATACTGAAGATATACAGTATATATATATATATATATATATATATATATATATTATATGTATGGTATATATGTGTATATGAGAGTGTAAAACGCGAGGCAACTCTCATATTGTAATGCAAAAATGATTATGAGTACAGGGCGTAACGTAATCCTCCTTGTGGAGGATTACGTATTAGATTGGAAAGCCTCGTATTTTTTTAATGCCCTAAAAGGAACCAGAGATTTGGCGGAGCGGACTAACATACCTGTCAGTGCCTTCCCTTCTCCACAAGATACTGCTAATAGGACGACATCAATTGCGACAGAAAAGTCTTTAATGAGCTTGTGCCTCGAGCCAGAGCTCCGATACGCTACGGTCATAGCGCATTTATTCTAGGTTAATTGGGAATATCTTACCCAAGGTAAATTGTGTGATACCTGATCTGCGTCGTAACAACGCATAAAACATCTTTTTTTGGTCGTCTTTCGTCCGCTAGGCGAATGGCAAGAAATAAAACGAAAACTCGTAAGGTGAAAATAGCTTTTCTGTTATAAATTTGGAATTTAATATGCCATGCATCGAAGTAAAATCCATAAGAATGAAATGCAGTGTAGTAATTGGCCTAAATGTTTCCTGGACATATTTCCCTTTAACTGAATTTCTCAGGAAAATGTTACTAGATAATAACAGAGTATGATATATATATATATATATATATATATATTTTATAAAACAAAAGTTACACACTTCTGTTTCCATTTTTAAGTAGCAGGGTAACGGGAACAACAAATAGGTAATCATAAATAGCACAAG
>JANJGK010005800.1:0-42667 GCA_039081455.1 Macrobrachium rosenbergii
GATTGTAGAGATCAAAAGAGGGAATAGATTTGTAGTAAAAGATGTAAATACAGGTGTGACGAAATTAACTCATATTTCAAAGTTATAGAAAGTTGGGATGTAATGGAACGTTTGTATATAGTTTGAGGGATAAGTGGGTTGATATTTGTATATACTGTATATAATACTTTTTTTTTGTTTCTTTTTTTTGTCTCGTGTTCATTTTAGATGAGTTAGAGAATAGGAGAAGTAAAAGAGCAGCACCTTTAGTTCTTTTAGGTGTTGGCGTGATTGCTGCGATTGGAGCGATGTCCATTGGGAGTTTAGTCAAAGTAGCAGAAGTTCAAAAAGACTTAATGGCTCAAGGGAAACAGTTAAATCAGTTGCAAGAAAGTAATAAGAAATTGAGTAATAGTTTTGAAACAATGAGACGTTCTTTGAATGATTTGTCAGTTTCAGTGGAAGGTTTGAAAGAAGATCTTGATGTGACAATTGCATTCCTTACGATCCAACATACCGTTCTTAATGTTGAGAAAGAAACTGATTCTCTAAGGACAGAAGTGCAAATGCAAGTTAAAGCAATTATTGCTGCAGCAGATGGTCGTGTGTATGGTGATATATTACCTTTGGGATACTTAGAAAATGTTCTAAGGAATTCCGCTTATTTACATGGAGCGAAAGTATTGTTCACGGGAGGAGATTTGTATTTATATTATAATGTTTTGAGGGTGAGATTGTCTGATCGGGGATTGATAGTATACGTTCCTGTCAGTACGATGAAGCCTTTTGTTAGTTTTGTTATTAGACCTTTTCCGAGTGCTTTTGGAGACTTAGTAGTGATATGGAAGGGATTAGAGATCATGTTCATTTTGGAAGATCAATATCAAGGTTTGGGAGTTGATTATAAGATAGGTTGTACCTTGGTTAGGGAGAAGTATGTGTGTGACAGTAATGTTTTCCAGTTGCAAGTTGTATCTGTGGGTGGTTGTGAATTGTCTTTAGTTCATAGACAGACTCCGACTGAATGTGACTTTATACAGTTTCCACGTGAATACCACATGATCACCACCAGTACTCTTACTGCCCTGTATTGCAAAGAGTGCTCCATCACGACGATGTGCCAGAATAACCAGACGACGACGTTCGTGCTTCGTGGGTCCAAGCTGTTCGACTCATCCTGCAGAATCCTGTCTATGGACTTTCTCGTACTTAGCCGTGCTGTGTTCAACAGTTCCGAGAAGATAATCATGCGTCATATGCATAACAATCACGATATAGTTCCAGTGCCTTCGACAGAGATACCGGTGACTGTCCCGCCGATGGAAGAGATCGAGGATACGTTCATGGTCGAGTACCGTGAATATTTGTTGCCAGCTGTCTTAATAATTTTAGTGGCTATTTTTCTGATAGTTCTTATTATGGGAGTAGTAAAGCTCATTTGTGCTTGTAAGACTTCACGCAAGTGCTCTAAGACAATACCCCCAGTAGATGTGCAAGTACGTCATGAGGGCAGTATCTAAGCTGTAGTTCAGTAGACATTGCTAATTGAGCATAAGCCCTATCTGTTATGTTTTATACATATGCTTTTGTTTTAGTTTGCCGTTAAGGAGAGCGAGACACTCTTATGGGGTGGCCGAGCACTATTTCAGAAAATATGGCCGATTTAACATTGGAAGGTACAGAGTGTGATGGAAGAATTTTTGGTAGTGAGATGGTACTGTCGTGAGCTCGTCACTTGCAGAATCGTTGCATTCAGCAAATAGTTGATCATCTCAGCAGTTAATGTGATGAACACGCGATATTGGCCGAGTCATATGACCAAGTTGCTATGCGCGTACATGAGTTCGTGTGTTACAGAATCTCGATTTTGTGTCTAATTCTGCCCAAAAATTAGTTCGGTCGTTCATTAGCAGAACTAAAGCGAGATCGTGAAGACATTATCTTTGAGTGTGGCAAGCTCTTAGAATTGGCAGAATAAGGTACAGTTCAGACTCTTCGTTTTTCTGTGTGAAGTGTGAACTTATGGTCTTTTACCATATTTCAAGACATTTTTGAACTTATGTTTTTTTTTACCATATTTCAAGACATTTTTGAACTTATGTTTTTTTTTACCATATTTCAAGACATTTTTGAACTTATGTTTTTTTTTACCATATTTCAAGACATTTTTGATCTTGTGTGGGAAGTGGATGTAGCATTTTACCATTTCAATATTCTATTTTATTGTGTTCTATATTTTACCAGTATGCTATTTACTCATGCATTTTAGACTTTTCATTATTATGTTTTTGCACTTGCATATTTTTGGGAGTATTATCTGTGTTTAATTTCTTCGACAGATGTCATGGTTGTGGTGATGACTTTGTGGGCAATAACATGATGTTATCATGTTGGTGTGATCATAGAGAAAGACAGGCGCAAACCTTTGCAATGTCTAGTATTTTATGTGGGAGACTTGAGACTAGACTTTACAAAGTCTATAATGGAATATGTGAGAATTTTTGAATTTGCAGGCTATTAGCCATAATCAGATTTTTAGTTGGACTGAAACTAAATCTTGAGTTAGATGTTTTCTTAATTGACAATTTCATTTATGATGCGTTTTAATCTTTGCTTTGTTTATTCATTACTTGTTGGGTTGCTTTAAATAATAAATCTATTTTTGGTAGGAAAGATTGAGTTTTCCTTATACGACCCATTTCATTTCTTTAATGTGGAATGAGAGAGAGAGAGAAATCCATGCGAGAACGAAAGAGATCTTTGTGACGTTCACGAGAGAGAGAGAGAGAGAGAGAGAGAGAGAGAGAGAGAGAGAGAGAGAGAGAGAGAGAGAGAGAGAGGGGAAAGCCGCGAGAGAGAGAGAGAGAGAGAGAGAGAGAGAGAGAGAGAGAGAGAGAGAGAAAGGGACGAACTTCCCCCATCGCCTTCTGAAGATAGACCAATCGGTATGTTACGTAATATTCCTACCCGGAATATTCTTATCTGTTTCCAAATGGTGTAACATATATATATATATATAATTTATATATAAATATAAAGTGTATATATATATATATATATATATATATATATATATATATATATATATATATATATATATATATATATATATATATATATATATATGTATATATATGTACATATATATACATATACATATAATAGGTTACATATATATATATATATATATATATATATATATATATATATATATATATATATATATATATATATACACATTTATTTTTTTTTTCAAATCCAAAATATCTCACACTAAAATCTACTTGATATTTGAACAAAATCTACTCTATTTTGTAGATAGGCGTCTTTGAACTTACCTCTAACTTAACTGTGATACTTGAGAGAGAGAGAGAGAGAGAGAGAGAGAGAGAGAGAGAGAGAGAGAGAGAGAGAGAGAGAGAGAGAGACGGGGATGGGGAGGGTTCTTGCTATTTACGTCCTTCCAGAAAATATTTATTGTCTGGGGAAATTGGCATGTCTGCTTCCCCGAGTCTTTTTCGTAACACTTTTAAAAGTAAATGTCCATGTTGTTTGTAGTCCTATTAAGTATGTCTATACGTAGCTAACCAACGGTAGATTTCCATTAACAAAAAATTTAGATGGAATGATAATGATAAGCAATGAAATTCATACTAAAGACAGCAATGCCAGGAGATATCATCAGTTGGTTTCATGCTAATGACAGCCTCCTTTGTAGATCAATGAGAGAGAGAGAGAGAGAGAGAGAGAGAGAGAGAGAGAGAGAGAGAGAGAGAGAGAGATTTAACGTATCAGTTCATAAAAAAAACACAAGGTATTCTGCAAACCAATCTGTATTTATTGCATTCGTAATATATATATATATATATATATATATATATATATATATATATATATATATATATATATATATATATATATATATATCCCTTCACTATACAAATAAAGAAAATTATCAAACTCTCGAAGTCACGCTCGATGTATTTGCTCCGAAGAGTTTGTGGAAAGAAACGCTTGTGAACAAAACCTAGGGATATACGAATTCTTCCTGTTTGTCTATTTGTTTGTTTGTTTACCCTTGCATGATTCTGATATTCTTAAGGCAAACATTGTTGGGTCTAATGCTAGGCAGGATCAGGAAATGATACTCATCATGGTTTCGTATCTTCATTATAACTGACTCACAGCGGAAGACGGAAGTACAGATAGCTCGTGACAATGACGTCACTTATATGGGCGGCGCTTAGGCGCTGCTAGCAGGTTCATGAGCTAATACATCTTACATCTCCCTCCCAAAATATTACGAAGAGGGTAATATTTTCCGACCTATCACTGACAACACATTGGCAACACTAAAGACAGACAATATGACAAGCGAAACGATTAACACTTTTAAAGAAAAACATTCGAGACAGGTATGGCAAACCACAATCATAATGAGTAATGGCAACATTAAGATGATGGAAAAGTAGAGAGAGTGAAAGAGAGAGAGTTCAACATCAGTGGCACTAACATATAAAGTGAAATAATCATCACATCAGCAAATACGAACTCAAGGTACATTTAAATTCAGCAAAAGAAAAAAAAAAAAAGAAAACACTGTCATCTTGTAAAATGCAGAATCAAAGCATGGTTAATTATACATAATCGTTCATCCAGGCAGGGGCCTCTCTCTTCCTTGAGGGCCGTACCTTTGGCGTTGATGGGGAAGACTTAGGCTTATGAGCCACTTCGTCTTCGGTAGGAGTGGCTCCTGTTGGCTCACTGGCGGGCAGTTCAATGACCTTGAGGTGTCGTCTGTTTCTTATCGACAAACGCCCACTGCCATCTAATCTTACTGTGTACTGCCTATGAGGTCGTTGCTCGACTATAATTCCCAGCCTGTCCCAGGCCTTAATCATCTGGTTCTGAACGCTAATGTGTGTGCCTGGCTGTATGGGCGTGAGCCTCCTGTTGGTGCCGCTGTCAATTATCTTCTTATTTCTTTTTGCTACTTGACGTTCTCTTTTTCTAATGGATTTTCTCCAGTGGCGGTCTACCATATAGTTGAGTTTTGCAGTCGGTACACCATCGCGTAGCTGTCTCCCAGTTGCCAGTTGTGCTGGAGATTTATTTATACCCCTCAAGGGCGTGTTCAGGTACTGTAGCATGGCCAATGACACCTTGTCGTTATCGAGGCTCCCAGTCCCACTGATACTTGTCCTAATTATCCTCTTTGCGGACTTAACCGCGGCCTCGGCTCTCCCATTTGACTGCGGGTAGTGGGCAGATGATAGGCGTATGTCAACTCTCCATCTCCTATAGAAGGCCATCATTTCTTCGCTCACTAGGTTGGTGCCACTGTCCGTAGACAATTGTTCAGGTGCTCCCCACCGAGTGAAGTAATTCCTAAGTTTTGTCATGGCCTTTGCAGACGAGGTGCCATTAGGGAAGTGGGATATTTCTAGCCAGCCTGTAAGCCCGTCGCAGTATGCCATGTACAGTCGGCCACAGGAATAAGTATACACATTTCAGCCACACGGGCTGGTTGTGATCTGGTAACACTGGAACTGTGCATCCAGACGCACGATGAAATTCGCACCTTTACACCTCTTCCCCCAAATTTTTTTCCTCTATCCTTCACTCCCACCCTTTCAAGCACACGTTTATATAACTTCTGCTCCCTCTCTCTAATTTCTCCTTTAAGGAAAATAATATAACTGAGTCTATTCTGTAGGTTTATTTTCTCATCATGGAGGCGAGAAAACCCGTCTGTTCAACTTTTGTCGTAATAATATTATTACCTGCTGTTACTGACAGAAGAATTAACTCGGTTTTCGTGGAGCTCTCTTGTAATAATGGGATTTAGCTATCTACCAATAAAAGCCTTATCTATCAAATAACAGGATACCTACTACTCTTTAATTTTAATTGTAATATCAACAACCGCATTCCAAATTCTTATTATTACAAAGACAACTAGCATCAGATCGTGTAGGACCTTACGTAACTCAAATTAAGCATGAAGAAATAAAGAAGACACAGTTAAAGAGAGAAAGACCTCCATAGGCCTAGAAGACACTGAAGGAGGAGGAAGAAAGAGACAGTTATAAGAGAGAGGACAACAGCAAGACGGAGGCAGACGGAAAGGAGACAGTGAAATAGAGCTGATAGAGTGTGGCTGGTGTCAGAAGGGGCGCCATTACCCTCTTAAGTATAATGGGGGCAAATGTCTTGACTTAGTATATGTCGTAATGGTTATTATGGCAGTCGATTCTTCCTTATGGTTGGACGTTTGTTTGGTCACAACCGACAATCATTGGATCTAATTCTCGTATTTTTGTGCATGATTTGAACTGCTCGGCATACGTTTACATTTATCTATCGATGTCAAGCATGTGCAGCTTTTTTGTTTGTTTGTGTTCGTTCTGCAGGTGTGAATTTCCACGTTAAGAATGTGACAAGTAATAATGAGATTATATCCTTATATATATATATATATATATATATATATATATATATATATATATATATATATATATATATATATATATATATATATATATATATATATATATATATATATATATTTATATATATATATATATATATATATATATATATATATATATATATATATATATTATATATGTATATATTATATATATCATTTGACGTATACAAACCTGATATTAGTAACATTTTTAACGTATACATAATTAAGGGACAAATATTACAGTACCCTATTATTAAGGATACACAATAGATTGAAAAATAACCGTTTATTATTAAATATGTTATATAATAAGACATGACCAAAAACAAACTATTACTTAGTCTCAATGAAAGCAGATTACCCTTCAACCAACAACATTATCTTGGTTTTATTAAGATTTTCTCAACAAATTCATCCGCTACCAAAAAAGTTTCCTCCCTACTATTAGAGTATCAGTATTTAGTCCATCCACCATCGTTGGCGATGACATCTTGTAGTCTACTGGGGACGGAGGCTACATGATTGTAGACGATGTGTTGATTTTTCCTGAATATCTCCCATTCGGACATTTTTCTCTCCATCCTTCACTCCCACCCTTTCAAGCACACGTTTATAACTTATGCTCCCTCTCTCTGATTTCTGCTTTAAGGAAAAATAATAATAACTCCGAACCTATTCTGCAGGTTTATTTTCTCATCATGGAGGCGAGAAAACCCGTCTGTTCAACTTTTGTCGTAATAATATTATTACTTGCTGTTACCGACAGAAGAATTAACTCGGTTTTCGCTGAGCTCTCTTGTAATCATGAGATTTAGCTATCTACCAATAAAAGACGCTATTTAACAAAGTGAGCTGACAGCAACCTTGGGACAATATGTGGGTTGTTTACGTTGTGTAAAGATATTGTAGAGTTACCGTGAAGGGCTTTAGGCTTCTGGGAAACCATGAATATTCTGTATCCGTGTTACCATATAACATAGGACCTGCCAAGCGAGGGCCAATATTCTCTCTTCCTGCCCTCCAACACTTCATGATCTCGTCCAATACCTCAATTAAATGCTTCGAATCCTCTAAGTTCTAACAGAGTCGACAAGCGAGTTACCATCCCAACCAAGGACCATAAAGGAACTAACTCACGGAAGAAAAACACCTCTCGTCTGAAATGGAACCTGCTCAAGAGAAAATCGCACTAAGAGGGAGAATTATTGGAATGAGAGAGACTGGACTCTCTGTGTCTGATATAGCTCGAGAAACTGGATTAACAAGAAAAACCGTATATAAGTGGTGCAGAAGATGGGAAGAGGAAGGTGATCTTCGCGACAGGCCAAGACCTGGGGGTCCAAGAAAAACTACTCCCGGAGATGACAGGAGAATTCTGAACGAAGTAACGGCAAATCCCTTCACAAATGCATGTGACATACGAGACAATCTTGAACTGCAAGTTTCCAGTGAAACGGTACGACGTCGTCTCCACAGTGCTGGAGTGCACCACCGAGTTCCTGCCGTTAAAGAGAAATTACAGGAGAGACATCGGATAAACCGCCTTCATTTTGCTCGGCAGTATGTCAACGAAGACTTAGGTTTCTGGGCAAGAGTCGTTTTTTCAGATGAGAAAACATTTGCGTCGACCTCGCACGGACAGTTGCACTGTTGGCGACGCAATAATACAAGATACTCCAGTGAGCACATCTACGAACAAGCCAGAAGTGGCCACGTTACCTGTAACGTCTGGGGATGGGTTAACTTATACACCCTCGGTGAACTGGCAGAAATACAGGGAAGATTCAACGCCGACCAATACCTTGAAATACTGGAAGAAGTGATGGTCCCAACGGTTCGAGCCATGGCATTTCCCTACCCAGAGCGCATTCTGTTCATGCAAGTATGTAGAGTTTCATCTCGCAAATTGCAGTAATAGGGAAAACTCTGCTGTAGTGCTGGTTTCATTAACTTGTATTATTAACTTGTTCTATTTATACAGTACTTTTTACAAAATGTAAAAATATATGAGTCCTTGCGATTCAGAACAGAAACAAGCAACATTTGAGCTCCGTGAGAACGAAGTAGTTGTATGGTTGTTGGTTCTTGAAGTATTCACCATCTTCTAGCCTCAAACTTCAAGGGTGATTTTTCCTTGTTTTAAGAAACTACTCACGGCGTTTGTTTCCTTTATGACTCGCAACGACTCGGCACTGAGTGTCGTAACTACAAAATGTCTATCATTCATCTGGTATTAATTTAGTAGGCAATGGTAATGCTGTTATATATATATATATATATATATATATATATATATATATATATATATATATATATATATATATATAAATCATCAACACACAATCACGTGTGGAACAGAAATAAATTTCTGACTCACGTCGGGATCGAACCCAGGTCTCTCAGGTGGAAAGCAAGGGCGTTATCCACTGGGCCACACAAGTCTAAAAGAAGTTGGAACCTGAGAGCAACTGCACCCAAGGAATTACCTGGGCAAGCTAACTGCTTGCATACCAGCGAGTTTTCCCCAACTTCCCGACTCAGCAATGACCCAATAGACAACATTTCATTCGAATTATCCCTTCTGAGTGAATAAGATAGAAATCATCAACACACAATCACGTGTGGAACAGAAATAAATTTCTGACTCACGTCGGGATCGAACCCAGGTCTCTCAGGTGGAAAGCAAGGGCGTTATCCACTGGGCCACACAAGTCTAAAAGAAGTTGGAACCTGAGAGCAACTGCACCCAAGGAATTACCTGGGCAAGCTAACTGCTTGCATACCAGCGAGTTTTCCCCAACTTTCCGACTCAGCAATGACCCAATAGACAACATTTCATTCGAATTATCCCTTCTGAGTGAATAAGATAGAAATCATCAACACACAATCACGTGTGGAACAGAAATAAATTTCTGACTCATGTCGGGATCGAACCCAGGTCTCTCAGGTGGAAAGCAAGGGCGTTATCCACTGGGCCACACAAGTCTAAAAGAAGTTGGAACCTGAGAGCAACTGCACCCAAGGAATTACCTGGGCAAGCTAACTGCTTGCATACCAGCGAGTTTTCCCCAACTTCCCGACTCAGCAATGACCCAATAGACAACATTTCATTCGAATTATCCCTTCTGAGTGAATAAGATAGAAATCATCAACACACAATCACGTGTGGAACAGAAATAAATTTCTGACTCACGTCGGGATCGAAGCCAGGTCTCTCAGGTGGAAAGCAAGGGCGTCATCCACTGGGCCACACAAGTCTAAAAGAAGTTGGAACCTGAGAGCAACTGCACCCAAGGAATTACCTGGGCAAGCTAACTGCTTGCATACCAGCGAGTTTTCCCCAACTTCCCGACTCAGCAATGACCCAATAGACAACATTTCATTCGAATTATCCCTTCTGAGTGAATAAGATAGAAATCATCAACACACAATCACGTGTGGAACAGAAATAAGTTTCTGACTCACGTCGGGATCGAACCCAGGTCTCTCAGGTGGAAAGCAAGGGCGTCATCCACTGGGCCACACAAGTCTAAAAGAAGTTGGAACCTGAGAGCAACTGCACCCAAGGAATTACCTGGGCAAGCTAACTCAGAAGGGATAATTCGAATGAAATGTTGTCTATTGGGTCATTGCTGAGTCGGGAAGTTGGGGAAAACTCGCTGGTATGCAAGCAGTTAGCTTGCCCAGGTAATTCCTTGGGTGCAGTTGCTCTCAGGTTCCAACTTCTTTTAGACTTGTGTGGCCCAGTGGATGACGCCCTTGCTTTCCACCTGAGAGACCTGGCTTCGATCCCGACGTGAGTCAGAAATTTATTTCTGTTCCACACGTGATTGTGTGTTGATGATTTCTATCTTATTCACTCAGAAGGGATAATTCGAATGAAATGTTGTCTATTGGGTCATTGCTGAGTCGGGAAGTTGGGGAAAACTCGCTGGTATGCAAGCAGTTAGCTTGCCCAGGTAATTCCTTGGGTGCAGTTGCTCTCAGGTTCCAATTTCTTTTAGACTTGTGTGGCCCAGTGGATAACGCCCTTGCTTTCCACCTGAGAGACCTGGGTTCGATCCCGACGTGAGTCAGAAATTTATATATATATATATATATATATATATATATATATATATATATATATATATATATATATATATATATATATATATATCATATATATATATATGATATGATATGCAAGCATCATATGAGGTGTCATTTGTCGGAAGGGTGAGGTGGACATAACCTTTAACGTAAGGTTCTGTCTCCCAGTTCAGATCTCTTCTTCCTCCTGGTTTGAAAAGCTAAGTGAAATTCCACCTTCTTCCTTTCCACGATAGACTTCAACTCCACGTGGCTTATGGCTTCGAGCTCTTTGAGAGGGGTCGTAGGTGGAATATCTCTCAGCTTTTCAAACCAGGAGAAAGGAGAAATCTAAACAGGGAAAAACAGGCAGAACCTTAAATTAAAGGTTATGTCCAGCTCACCCTTCACAATTTGACGCCTCTTGTAAAAAATTATTAATATATACTATATATGGATAACTGTCCCATTCACACAGCCAGGATAGTTAGGCGATGGTTTGAGGAGCAACGAGACATTGACCTGCTGGACTGGCCAAGTAAGGGGTGTGATATGAATCCCTTGGAAAATTGCTGGGGGACCATCGTCAACTCTTGGATCCCAGGCCAAGAGCGATCATCAAGGCAGCTCCTCCAGCACACCATGTCCGAATGGGAGATATTCAGAAGAAATCAACGCATCGTCTACAATCATGTAGCCTCCGTCCCCAGTAGACTACAAGATGTCATCGCCAACGATGGCGGATGGACTAAATACTGATACTCTAATAGAAGGGAGGAAACTTTTTTGGTAGCGGATGAATTTGTTGAGAAAATCTTAATAAAACCAAGATAATGTTGTTGGTTGAAGGGTAATCTGCTTTCATTGAGACTAAGTAATAGTTTGTTTTTGGTCATGTCTTATTATATAACATATTTAATAATAAATGGTCATTTTTCAATCTATTGTGTATCCTTAATAATAGGGTACTGTAATATTTGTCCCTTAATTATGTATACGTTAAAAATGTTACTAATATCAGGTTTGTATACGTCAAATGATATATATAATATATACATATAATATATATATATATATATATATATATATATATATATATATATATATATATATATATAAGGATATAATCTCATTATTACTTGTCACATTCTTAACGTGGAAATTCACACCTGCAGAACAAACACAAACAAACAAAAAAGCTGCACATGCTTGACATCGATAGATAAATGTAAACGTATGCCGAGCAGTTCAAATCATGCACAAAAATACGAGAATTAGATCCAATGATTGTCGGTTGTGACCAAACAAACGTCCAACCATAAGGAAGAATCGACTGCCATAATAACCATTACGACATATACTAAGTCAAGACATTTGCCCCCATTATACTTAAGGGTAATGGCGCCCCTTCTGACACCAGCCACACTCTATCAGCTCTATTTCACTGTCTCCTTTCCGTCTGCCTCCGTCTTGCTGTTGTCCTCTCTCTTATAACTGTCTCTTTCTTCCTCCTCCTTCAGTGTCTTCTAGGCCTATGGAGGTCTTTCTCTCTTTAACTGTGTCTTCTTTATTTCTTCATGCTTAATTTGAGTTACGTAAGGTCCTACACGATCTGATGCTAGTTGTCTGTAATAATAAGAATTTGGAATGCGGTTGTTGATATTACAATTAAAATTAAAGAGTAGTAGGTATCCTGTTATTTGATAGATAAGGCTTTTATTGGTAGATAGCTAAATCCCATTATTACAAGAGAGCTCCACGAAAACCGAGTTAATTCTTCTGTCAGTAACAGCAGGTAATAATATTATTACGACAAAAGTTGAACAGACGGGTTTTCTCGCCTCCATGATGAGAAAATAAACCTACAGAATAGACTCAGTTATATTATTTTCCTTAAAGGAGAAATTAGAGAGAGGGAGCAGAAGTTATATAAACGTGTGCTTGAAAGGGTGGGAGTGAAGGATAGAGGAAAAAATTTGGGGGAAGAGGTGTAGAGGTGCGAATTTCATCGTGCGTCTGGATGCACAGTTCCAGTGTTACCAGATCACAACCAGCCCGTGTGGCTGAAATGTGTATACTTATTCCTGTGGCCGACTGTACTGTGTCCTGCAAGCTGAAACAGGTCCATGACGGTCTGTTGGAACGGATACTCTGGGGCAGGGGTCATCCTCATGACTTCGTTATGCTAGGTCTAAGTATTTCGCTGTTTGTTTCATTGTGTCAAGTCCAACAAACAATCAATTATCCTCTGTAATGGATCAAGTTCTCTCGTGTTTACATCAAGATACTGGATAAAGATTGTTCATGTACTTGAGGCACTTTTTTTTTTGTTAGCCTGGAAGAGGTACTGAATCCTCAAGAGAGGCTTGAAATGTTTCCTTTTCATCTTGAAAGCAATGTAAAAACGTAACTGGAATAATTTTGAAGGGAATGGACAAGCGAGAGAGGTTTACGAAACTCCAGGATGGATGGCTCAGTGATCCGACGATGGAGTCACCAGCAACACATAAATTAGCATTATTATTCACGTTATTATCAGTAGCATCAAAACATATACGCCTGCTATTGTTATCATTATCATTGTGGCAGCTGCTCATGGACATCAGAGCCACCTCAAGTGTTGTGATAAAATTATAGGTCTACAGTACGTCCTATCTATAGTCTGTTTTTTTTCCATCTGTCCACCCGCCAGTGGTGCTCGCGCATGGTAACACTGCAGCCCGGGCTTTAAATAGTTACGCTATGTGTAAGCTTTAGGTGAATAAAAGGATATCTGGGTGTACATTTGCAACTGAAAAGTGTTTTGAATAATTTACTGTATGCGAATTACGCCGTTAATATTCGAAATAGGGTATTGTTATTATTGTTGAATGTAAGCTGCCTTTTCGGGGTGGCGAATGGAACAGCCAGAACCAGTAGTGGGAAAATTGCTTCTCTCGCAGTTCACTACGGCAAGATGTCAATTTTATTGGATCACACCTACTCTGCTACTAAGCTACATGTTACTTCATATCGTATCTGGCTAAAACGCACTTTATAAAAATTAAAAGTATATACTGATATACTTACGTGTAATGAAGTAACACGTAGCTTAGTAGCAGAGTAGGTGTGGTGCAATAAAACTGACATCTTGCCGTAGTGAACTGCGAGAGAAGCAATTTTCCAGCTACTGCGTCTGGCTGTTCCATTCGCCACCCCGAAAAGGCAGCTTACATTCAACAGTAATAACAATATCCTATTTCGAATATTAACGGTGTAATTCGCATACAGTAAATTATTAAAACACTTTTCAGTTGCAAATGTACACCCAGATATCCTTTATCCTTTTATTTACCTAAAACTTACACATAGCGCAACTATTTAAAGCCCGAGACGCAGTGTTACCATGCGCGAGCGCCATAGGCGGGTGGACAGATGGAAAAAAAACAGACTTTTTTTTATATAGTCATTTTATAAGGGACGATGTCGAAAGGACCCTGAGAAAATATGCGTTCGAATCCGGCGGAAATGAAGCCTTTTAACATTTCAAAGATTCAAGAAAATGAACACCACCCTCAATTTGGTACAATAAAGAAAGGATGGATGAATTTCAGTTTAGACACTCATTCGCGTCGCTTGAATGCGGTCAGACGGTTACGTCAATTGTCTTGCTAAGCGATGGAACTTGGCTTCGATTTCCATGCAAAATTGGGTGTCATGGTACCCTCATCACAAAACACTCCTTGAATAACCCCATATAATACAGTGCCTTTACATAGGCCTACTAATTATACATTGCTAATATGTCTTATTTTTTGTATTTAAAGTGAGTCCCACTGAGGGTGAAAGATTTAGCGATAAAAAAATACACAATCAAAAATACAGGCTGCTACTTTCACGATGAGAGAGAGAGAGAGAGAGAGAGAGAGAGAGAGAGAGAGAGAGAGAGAGAGAGAGAGAGAGACTGTTAGTGTTATACTAATATGGCAACATTGTCAAGTAATACCAGAGGAGTGCCTCATTTTCCTCTCAGAAAATTAGTTTAAAAAAAAAAAATATCATACATTGAATGCCAATAAAACATTTAACATACTTAGGCAATCTCTCAAAATGTTCTGTCTCGATAAAAGCTATTCGGCAGAGAATTTACGGAAGGGAAAAATAAAAACAAATTAGACATTCGATAGGGAAGGGTGACCGAAGAATAGGTATGCATAGAAGTCAGTCTTTTTTTTATCCTCCTTTTCCTAAGTACCGTAAGAGTTACCCTATTTTTTCCCCCAATCGCTTTCCAAGGTTTATTACGATAAACTTACTACTTCTCTGTACAGAACTGTGTAGGAAACTTTAAAAAAACATTATTCTACAAGAAATCCATACGAATGGAAAAAGACATTCACTTGATAAATCCTTCTTCTCCCTTCGTGAGTTATTCGCTACCTGGCAACTCTTTCGTGTAGGGGTGAGGTACTGCATGGAAGGATTGGAAGCTCAACAGTCGACTTAGTCTCGTGCAACAATGATTAATTCTGTTAATTTTTTTTTTTTAATTATTGCGTTGTCAGTGTTTCGCTGCATGTGTTCATCATCAATAAATGATAAACTAACACTGCTGTTCCTCAGGAGACAGTGCATTCATTTAAAACAAGAATTCGTACAGAAGAAAATGGGTAAATTTGAAACCAAAAGCCGGTGGCCGTCCGAATTGGGAAACTAAAGCAACATGGCGGGAATCCTCTTCCCTTTACACGCCCCCCAACCCCCCCAGCCGCCCACCAAGATATAATCACTCCTGGATGAGTGGCCATGAGTGATTGGAAAACCGGTTTCCCTGTAGCTATTCATGGATAAAACTATCGATAGCGTGCAAATGTTTGTGTGTGAGGTGACTCTTGCAGATATCGAAAGTTTTGTTATCTCCCTTCAGTGGAGGTTGTCACATAGGCCTACGTAGGTATCTGATTAATCCTGAAAAAAAAAAATATTTACTGATTTCCAGCACAGGAAAAAAAATTGAACTTTTTTCGATATGAAATTGGCGAGGTTCTTGCAAATGTACTTTTAAAACTGGAATTTAATGTGCCACTATAGGCCTATAGGCTGAAAATTGAAGCCCATGCACATTACTGAGAAAATTGATTAATGTTGGGCAGAATTTTCATTTGCTGTCATCATCAATATTAACAAACCTGGTTGCAGTAGTATGGGGGTACCCACTTAGCCAACCGGTGAAAGATGAAATGAAACCTGCCCTAATCATGAGACTAGCCTGTTAATCGGGCATGACACATCATACATAGGCTGTGAAGACCAAAGAGACGGTAAGTGTTCAAAGTTATAGTGTTCAGTTCTGCTGTAAAGTAACTTTTTTTGAAGTCGTCCGATGTACAATATTATGCTTTCGATACGTTAGGCTTTATGTACTGTAGTAAGGTTGGGTTTTCGGTTTTATGGAACACCTGAACTGCGTGACTTGTGATTCAAATCTTCTTATTCAATATAAATGGTAGCTCCCTCCCAGGTCGTACGTTCATATTTCGTTACATTTATTTTGGAAGCTTTCGTGTAACATATGCGAAGGACTATTTTGCATTAACGATATAGAGCAATGTTATTAGTTTTTAAATTGATTATATGGTTGCAGTGTCCTGATTGGCTATATTAATACGTATAGATAGGCTACAGTGTAGCATCATTATGGACCAAGTTTTTAAACAGGCTATTATTATTAAGGATTCACATCATTTCATTCTTTCCTTTTGTAGTTATTGCTAAATTATCGGAGCATTGTCCATTGTTTAATACATAATTATATGTAACTATTACAAACTGTGGTAGAGCAAATGATGAAATTCTCATTACGTATTATGAATTACAAGGCTGTAGAATTTCCTACCTTTTATTCAGAAAAGGGATGAAAATACATCACAGAAAATGAGCTGGTGTCAATGAGCAACACACTAGGAGATATATATATATATATATATATATATATATATATATATATATATATATATATATATATATATATATATATATATATATATATATATATATATATATAGGCTATATATACATAGATATATATACGGTATGTATATATGCATGTGTGTACGTATGTATGTATGTGTGTGTTTGAAGAGAGAAACAGAGATAAAACTGACTGTATATAGCGGTCTTTGGATTTGGTTAAGTGCCCATTCCTTTCGAGTTCATGTCGTCAGTTGCAGACTCATGCGTTGCCCTGTAACTCACGCCTACGTCTCTCTCTCTCTCTCTCTCTCTCTCTCTCTCTCTCTCTCTCTCTCTCTCTCTCTCTCTCTCTCTCTCTCTCTCTCTCTCTCGCTCTTTAACTTTTCAACAATTATACTTCCAAAATCACAATATAATCATCTTAACACTCGTGGAATACATTAGTGGTTAGTGAGATTCATTCTCTTGAATAGCCCTTTGATCGCAATTTTCACTTGAAATTCAGTTTTAGTTTCGTTTATTATGCCTGAAACCTTTCTTATCAAAATAAAGATATATAAAACTGAAGAAATAGGAGCGAATCCTATACAGAGAATCAGAGAAAATTAATGAATAGACCTACAAGTATTTCCTAAGGTAAATATACATTGACGTTGCTAAATAAAGAAACCATAAAAGCACCAACATGGATGTAGTTTTGACAACATGAAAATATGCATATCTACCTTTAAACATTTTGATCATTTAGTAAAGACCTTACCCCACGTGCGCGTGCGCAAACGAGTGAAGACTATATAATATGCCTCAGAAAACTTGTCTTGATACCGAGGAAGGAGACGGAGGAGGAGGAGGAGGAGGAGGAGGAGGAGTTGAGAGAGACAGAGGCGGACTGAAAAACACTGAAGGAGAGAGAGAGAGAGAGAGAGAGAGAGAGAGAGAGAGAGAGAGAGAGAGAGAGAGAGAGAGAGAATAATAATGGTATTAATCATTATGTAAAGGAAGAGAACATTAGAGATATAAAGGAGGAGGTAGGCAAGGATGTTTCTATGAGTGTATTGAGAGAGAGAGAGAGAGAGAGAGAGAGAGAGAGAGAGAGAGAGAGAGAGAGAGAGAGAGAGAGACTGACTGACATCGCAAGTAGGATATCGGAGCATAGGGAAAACAAGACTAGCGAGAAAAAAAAGTATACCTTAGTTTAACCAGACCACTGAGGAGGAGCTGATTAACAGCTCTCCTAGAGAGAGAGGGCTGGCCCGAAGTATTAGATTTATTTGACGTGGCTAAGAACCAACTGGTTACCTAGCAACGGGACCTACAGTTTATTGTGGAATCCGAACCACATTATGACGAGAAATGAATTTCTATCACCAGAAATAAATTCCTCTAATTCTTCATTGGCCGGTCGGAGAGTCGAACACTGGGCCCACAGCGTGCTAGCCCAGAGCTCTACCCACCCCTCCAGTGAAGAACCCAAGACTAGCGAGACAAATCTAGTCTATTTCACAGGCTGGTCAGCAACTAGACTACGGTATTTATACCCAGACATACACGTTATTTTCCCAGCTGTCCAAAGATGGGAGGTGACAGACAAAAGGGATGAAAGATTAATCCACGAAACTAAATATTTCATAGATAGAAATGATCCGTGGTAGAAAATAGATACATGGAAGGTAAAAACTGACTGACAGCAGTATCAGGGCAATTTTATTATCTGATAATGATGCACAATTGTATATATATATATATATATATATATATATATATATATATATATATATATATATATATATATATATATATATATATATATATATATATATATATATTTTTTTTTTTTTTTTTTTTTTTTTTTTTTTTTTTTTTTTTACTTTACATCACCCGCACAAAAGGAAGCATACATTTTTTTTATGTATTAGGGGTCCGTTCTGAATGAACTGTCTCTAGGAATGTAATCATGGGAATGAGTAAGGTTCGAAAGGTAAAATAATGCCGGTGCTAATTAGTACGGAGTCGGGCCAGGTGGACTTTTTACTAGTCCTAATTAAGATGAATAAGGTTCAGAAGGTCAAACATTATTTGGGATACATTTAATGACTTTTTTTTTGATAAAACCGAGTTCATTAATACACGAAAAATAGGCCTATATGACGCACCCTTTATGATGCACAAAGAGCTACGAAGAATGCAATTTCGAAAATAGCCCAGAAAGATCTTATATACTTAAGGAAACAGATTATATATATAATTCTTCTGGTAAAATTTACAAAATGGTGTAATTACACGATAATATTCCTCTCGTACTTTACCCTCCGTAAAGTTTTAACGTAATATGTTTTGTTGATGCTTAATAAAGAAGTTCCCTTAATACATACTTCATGTAATGTAGGCTAAGATATACGGAAAGTTTAGCCATTATGGCATGATACACAGGAACTATTATGAAGGCCTTAACTGCTGTGCGATTTTGTATTTGGGATTCGTACAGGTATATAAATTTATAATCTGTAAACTGTGCTGTGATTTACACACAAACACACACACGTCAATAAACTACTTCTACAGAGAAGGCAAATATGGTTAAGGACCAGTTGTCATAATTATGACTGGAGACCTACGGTACTCATATTTGGGAGAAGGGAAAGGATTGGTTACAAAATGACAAAACCTGCTGATCCCGTAGGGGAGGGAGTAGCTCAGTGCCGTCTGTGCACCTCGCGCACTGCATTGTATGCGTTACTGGAGGTTCTTTGCAGCGTCCCTTCCTGAGGCCCCTAGCTGCTGCTGCTGCTGCTGCAACCCCTTTCATTCCTTTTACTGTACCTCCGTTCATATTCTCTTTCTCCCATCAGTTCCCATCCAGCCTCTCCTAACAGCAACTGTTTCGTAATTCATTTGCGAGGTTTTCCTCCTGTTACACCTTTAAGATCTTCTTACTCTCAATTTCCGTTTCAGTGCTGAATGACCTCATACAGTAGGTCCCAGCGCTTGGCCTCTGGCCTAAATTTTATATTCCATTCCTCGTCTGTTCTTCCTTCCTTTGGTTTTCCACATAAATTCTCAACTGCAACGATGCTACGCTCTACGACACATACATGAAACAAGCAGAAGTGGCATGATGCCATCACATGAATCATCGAAGCGAGGCAATACCCTCGGACAAGAGAGAGAGAGAGAGAGAGAGAGAGAGAGAGAGAGAGAGAGAGAGAGAGAGAGAGAGAGAGAGAGAGAGAGAGAGATACAATTCTCTTATGGTAAACGATCAATTAAACCGGGAGTAGGTCAGCCTTAATGTCTGCCCCTTCCATACGTTGAAAATGTCAACCTTCTCATGAAAATACTGTACTAGGCGTCCACACCGGATTAAAACATGTCATGTACAAACGTCGATAACTTATCCCATCCATGTCACAAACAGGTTGAAAACAAGTCACCGACCGTATAGGTGGAAAACTGGAAAACGAATCTTCGGCAAATGCTGGATGACTGAGTGAGCACTTGTTAATAATACCATTAAGTCGTTAACTTTCATTGAACCTGTTTGTGATGTGTTTGCAGTGAATTACCGACGTGTGATTATGACATGTTTTACTGTAGTGTGGACGTACCTTAACTTAAGTTTAGTTTCCAGGACTTTGCAGTATTGAATTTATTGTTTTTATTTAGAAAACAGAAATTATGGAATTACTTACTTTTTTCCCCTTGATAATCTGGATATTCGACTGGACCTATTATGCATTTTATCATTTCATAATGTCCTCATATGTTTGGTGCACTTGAGATTTTTTAGAAACATGTCTATACATTTTTGTCAGAAGGGTATGTATGGTTATTCTTCAAAATTTTCCTGGTTTCATTTTTTGATGAACCACCAGATATATTTTACAAGACGGTGTTGGGGGTGGGGCGGGGGGGGGGGCGGTGAACTGCAAATAGCGCCATTGTTAAAGTAAAGGGAAAAAATTAACATTGTTTTATCTGTTACCGTAATTCTGACTGGAATATTCATAATTAACTTATAATCTCACTAATTCTTATTTTCAATCTTTGTCCCTCTTTTTGACGCTTTCTTTATACTATACTATACTATACTATCCACTCATTGCAGTTACTGGAATCTGAATTGACGAATTCGCTCTGGTTTATAGCCATATCTCCAGATTTATTTATACCTGATGACCAATATGTGTTCTATATACAACTGCTTTTGATTAATATACAAAACTCAACGCCCTCTATACTTCGAATCATCCCTCCGCATCGTTCTAAAGTTTCAGCCTCAACAAACTACTCTCCATAGCATTCCCGAACATCTCTTTCATAAAGAATTCAATGATATTCTTATCTTCTTACTTATGTACGTGTTTCAGACTTCATTTCCTCAGGGGAGAATGCAAGTAGTTCTTAACTTACATTCATTGCATGTTTCCTGCACCGTTTGCATAATACCCTTACTAGTGCTGATGCATGCCTTGCAAGATCGTTCTGAACGCACCTACCAACAGCAGACTCTCACTCTCTCTCTCTCTCTCTCTCTCTCTCTCTCTCTCAGCAATCATATGTGATGTAGCTATATTTCGTACATACACACATATATACGTATATATATAAATATATATTCATATATATACATATATATATCTATATAGGCTATATTTTTTCCATATATATACATATATATGTATATATATGTATTACAGTAAAATACATTCATATATGTGTGTATGTGGATTTGTATACATGTATATGTATATATGTATATATACATGTATACATATAAATATATACAGAAGCACAGAATGATGTTTTCTGCCAGATTCCTATCATTGTCTCCATCGTCTCCTTTGTTCCGGCCTCTCTCTCTCTCTCTCTCTCTCTCTCTCTCTCTCTCTCTCTCTCTCTCTCTCTCTCTCTCTCTCTCTCTCTCTCTCTCGTTCGCAATTAGCCCAGAGTGCGCGTCCCACCTGTGGATGGTCAGAGGAGCAGATGAGATCGCCATTAACCTGGACCGTTCAACAGGTGTCCGAATTACCTCCATTCGTTATATGTAACTCTCAGAGCCGCCACTTCAAATCGTCTATCTTTCCTCGCTCTTAGCTGCTACTACGCTTGTTTCTCTTTTTTATTTTAGTTTTATCTATTGTAAAAGGGTGATTTTTACTATTGGTGCTTTTAAGGTTAAGGTAATGTTACTAGTTTTAGCTAGTATATTTTTTATGAATGTATGTTTTTCGTTTCTCAATCTTTTTTTCTTTGTTTTAGTGTTTTTTTTTTTTTGTTTCTCAATCTTTTTTCCTTTGTTTTATCTATTGTAAAAGGGTGATTTTTCTATTGGTGCTTTTAAGGTTAAGGTAATATTAGTAGTTTTAGCTAGTATATATATATTTTTTTTTGTTTCTCAATCTTTTTTTTCTTTAATGTTTTTTTGTTTCTCAATCTTTTTTCTTTGGTTTATATATTGTAAAAGGGTGATTTTTCTATCGGTGCTTTTAAGGCTAAGGTAATATAACTAGTTTTAACTAGTATATTTTTTTATGTTTGCATGTTTTTTTCTCTCAGACCACCGAAAAATAAATCCATTTTTGGTGGCCTTGATTATACGATGTAGCGGTTGTCCAGAACACTTGTAAAAGGGATGATTTTCCTGAAGAGGATTTTTAGGTTAAAGTAATTTTACTACTTTGTGCTAGTATATATATTTCTTGTATTTTTTTTTATGGCAAAAGGGATGATTTTTCTGTTGATTATTGCTTGTTACAGTAAAATTACTACATGCGACTACGGTTTGTTATTGAAATTATTTTAAGACGATCATTTTTATTCCTGTTTTTGCAGATTATTTATAGATTCATGAGTGATTACAGGACGTTTGATTTCTGTTGAAACTCTTCATTGATGATGCTGATGTTATTAAGTACGGAAATATGTATAATTGTTTACGCCGTCATTTAAATGCATCTATAATAACGTTTTGGTATTCATAAATTGTACATTATTTTGGAATGTATATAGAAATTACAAAATCAGTTTTGACAACGTATATTAATTTGAACAAATTTAACCTTTCGTTAAAGCGTAATGATAATCGGAAAGTTTACTTTTTACTATATTGGAGAGGAAAGGAAAAGGCCTCGTGGAAAGTCGAGATTACAAAAGCAAAATTTTTTGTTTTGAAAATTAAATTATCTGAATGAAGGGAAACAAGTTCGAACACCGATACTTTGGTAAGGTATTTAAAAGCTTAATACGCACAGGCATACACACACATATTACACATAATATATATAATGTATTTATATATATGATATATAGGCTATATATATAGGCTATATATATATATATATATATATATATATATATATATATATATATATATATATATATATATATATATATATATAATTATATAAGCAAACTATCTCGTGATATATACTGTATGGCTAAAATTATCTCTTTTATTTTCTACCTCATCAAAACACCTCTGCTCGCTTATATTCCCTCATATCATTCAAGTTCGGAATTGCTTGTCGGGGGCGGGTGGGTGGCAACGCCTGGTCCCCATCCCAAAATGTCATCTGTTCATCCATTGCGTTCCCTTATGCATTATGTATGTAGCCTATGATGTACCCCATGGGATCCTTTATGCGAGGCCACACTCTGTAATATCATGAGAACGCTGGATTGCCTTCAGCTCTCTGTTCCTATCACGATATTATCTCCTATAACACTCTATGTATGTAGGCTACCTACTTATTGTTTTATATGAAAATCCTTTAAAACTTATTTATTTATTTATCTCTTTAAATTCCTATTTAATTTTATCACTGGGTCAATAACCGTGATGTTTTGACGCCAGTTTTAATAGACACAAATCAATCAGTCAATCTACTTACTTGCCTATCCATTTTGAAATTGTATAAGGGAAGGGGATGGGAAAGGGAAGGAGGATAGGGGCCGTCCCCCCCACCCAATCCTGGGGATCCGGCGTTATTGACTGTCCGTATCCCAAAACCTCATACGGCTTTCAGTCCACCAACCTATCCGGTTTGAAATCGTGAAGGGGGAGGGGTATTGGTAGGGAGGGTAAGGGGTCGTTTCCCCCCCCCCCTTTTCCCACCCTCCATTCTATTTGTGAAGGGGAGGGGAATGGAATGGGAGGAGGAGGAGGAGGGAGAGGGCAGGGATCGTTTCCCCAGCCCCCATCCTATTCAGGTGATCCGATGTTACTGACTGTTGAGTTGCGGATCGGGTCGGGGATGAAAGTTCCCATTTAGCTCCGATGCGCCTCTGATCGTACAGTGATCCAGCGGCTAAGGAGGATATCGGCGGGAATCGTTCCGAGAATGTTTTTTTTTTGGGGGGGGCGGGGGCTGTTGGCGAATAGGAGGCTGGAATTAAATATCAGTGAGTGTCATGTGTCTTTTTCCTTCAACTTGAATTGGGTATTGATATATATTGATATAATATATATATATATATATATATATATATATATATATATATATATATATATATATATATATATATATAACAGTAAACTGCTTTCCATTAAAGGTGAAAAAGTTCAGAGAAAAACAAGCCAATGTTCTCTGCTACATTCATCCTTTTAACGGCCTGAATCCAGAATGAATCTCTCCAACGCGAACAGAAAACTTTAAATACATTCATACATGCATACGTACATAATGTCAGTATCCATTGTAATTTCATTAATTTAACTTAGTGGTTTAAGTGGAGGTTTTTGTAAAGTGTTATTTTGATTAGTTTTTAGTTCCTCCTCTTTGTTACTCCTCACCGCCATCTATTGTCTGGTTTTTCGTTTACTAACGTTTGTATTTTCTTCCAAGCCTGTTTGTGTGTCCATAACGAGTCCATTATACTGCTTAAGCCCTCGGCCTCGTAATAGCCTGGGGCTGGGGGTATTCTCTTTGAGCAGGTAAAACCCCTATTAGCCATTGTTGTTGGTACATCGTGGCCACTATTCCCTCTGCTGCAGCCCAGTGGACCTTGTTGAAATTTGATCCTGCAGTGGACTTATGAAATCAAAATGTAATCTGATCACGGCTTGATGTATATCTCCAGACGTGGAGATTAGTGCACTCGTATAAGAGGAGATTGTTTTATTAGAGTGTATTTTGTTATGTTATTCCGTCTTTCAAAATAATCTTCTCCTTTCTGGACCCCCTCTCCTTTTGGGTTGAAAGTGTTGTTCTGTCTTAATCAGTGTGATTGATTTGATTATAATTTAAGGGTGTTTAGGTATTTCATATATGTTAATTTTTGAGGTCTGGGTAATCATTTCTGTATTTTAATTATTGTAATAAAATTATAGGTTTTTTTGCCATCTTTCAATAACCCCCTTGATTTGACTCTCCCACACTTGGAAAATTATCCTATTTATAGTACCTTCTCACATTATAGTGACAGTGGTATTTTTTAAAGGTGAATAAGGTTTTGAAATTCTGTTAATTAGTTGCTGTGGCTGCGTTGCGCCACTGCAGGGCTCTGACGATAAAAACATACATACATACTTGCACATAGAAGGACAGAGCGAGAGATTTACTGAAATTAGACTTGTACTGTACGTTACAGAGTTGTGTGAGGAAAAAAATATATATGTAAGAAGTAAGACTTTTTGAAACTCGAGATATTCAGTACCGCAGTCTCCACTCTCTCTCTCTCTCTCTCTCTCTCTCTCTGCACCATTTACAATCGGCTTCAGCCTCATGTGACGTTTCGACACAGCGATCAATCAGGCTTAAAGATATTCCATTTATATATCTCTATTGACTTCTAAAGCCTCGCAGGTGGTTGTAAATCACTACTTTAAAAAATAAAAAAAGACTAAGGAAAATAAAGTACAAGTTCGCTATAACGGGGTTGCCTTTTCCTATCATAAACTCCGTGTTTTTTTTTTCTTCTTCTTCTTTTTCTAGGCTGAGGGATGGCCTACCAAGCTCACTTATGTCGCCCAACCTCGAAGAAAACGCGGAAGAGAAAGGACTTGATTTAGGAAAATAGAGGAAAGAAGGGAATTCCGAATTGCTAAGAATAATAGTTCTAGAAAAGAATGTATGGTTTGCTTTGATACTGATGTAAATGCATGAATAATGTTAGCTAAGAGTAATGATGATGGGGATCATAATGTAAAATCAATGGTATGGTAGTACAGTATGCAGCGTTACATTTGCACGTAAAAACATGCGTATCGCTTTATTAAACATCTGGTAATCAATGATAAAAACAACATTAAACCTAGTGTATCAGGTATACAATGCGTTACAACAGTTTATAATCAACTTCAGCTAACACTCACCATCAGCCGGAGAAACCGACGGCTGTCTCTCTTTAAGTAAGTCGTCGATGATAAGTCAGGAATGACAGGTCTGACAAAATGTGCTCAGTGTTGTAGTAAGATTTCTTCAATCTTTGGTATGGCACAGGTCGTACTCCACGATATTATCTCCAATTCTCTGGTTGGACAAAGATTATACTCCAACATATTACAGGGGTTTATATTTTGACTTTAATTGGCGAAAGGCAATGTTGTAACACTCCATGAAGATATCAGTAGCGGATGCTCTTTCTGTAGATTTGTAATAGAATCCTTTCCCCTTTGTCGTGGGGGAGGGTGAGAGTGAGGTGGTTTTTGGTATGCACGTTGTGCCAGCACGGGCTCTTGTTCTTCATAACAGCTTGAAGTCATTTAAACGTGCAAGATGATCACCATCTGTAGCTTAACCACTCGAATCTTTTCTATGTTTATCTGGACTAAGAGTTCAAGTAAAAGAGGACCTCCTTTTAGGGAATTTCAATTCCTTTAATGGAATTGAAACTACGCCTCCACATTCTCGTACCTTCACGCATGAGTGCGGTACTCGTTTTGCAGATCTGCTATGACATTAGCGTGCCTGGTTTTGTTGCTTGGTTGTAATCAACAGGCCTTACTGAATTTTGTTATTCAAAAATGTCTTCGGGGGGGTAGTGCCTTCAATGAGCCCTACACGGGGCCCTGTAGGTATTAGGTTCTTTGCAGTGTTCCTTCCGCCCCCCCCCCCCCTAGCTGCAACTCCTTTCATTCCTATTACTGTACCACCTTCGTTCATGTTCTCCTTCTTCCACCTTGCTATCCTTAGCCCTCCCCAAACAGTTGCTTCATATTGCAACTGCTTTGAGGTTCTCCTCAGGTTACTTAACCTTTCAAACCTTTCTACTCGCAATTTCCCTTTCAGCGCTGAATGACCTGATAGGTCCTAGCGCTTGGCCTTTGGCCAAAATTCAGTTTTCTATTCAAGTACCATTACTTGAAGGCCGGTTTGATGTGCTGCCACTGCATGTTTTCACTACATAAATTTAACTCGAATTTCCTCGCCAAAAGTTGTGCTTTCATTTTACCACATGTTATATTATATTTATCCATTCGTTCCTTCCTCATGATCACACGTCACACCAACATAACGTTATCAAGGTCCAGAGAACAACTGCCACTCAGCCCACACTCCACAGCTGAGCGATCTCTCCAGTAGGCTATTCAGACGGTCATTCTGAACAACCGTTCAAGAGCCGATCGTTGAGACTTCAGAAATGACGAATTCTCTGTAGCAAGATCCCTCTCAAGAAACCCATATATACATTATATATTGAAAAGTATGGATAGATTAATATTGCTTCGATAGGTTGAAAATAGGAGTGTTTAATTATCGAACTATCGGTATGGGGGAGCTATCTAAGAACGGTTGTTTTCGAAGCTTATAGGAAGCGTAAACCTACGTCCCGATAATGTCACCTGCTAAACGTCATTCTTTCTGTATAGCCTCTACACTTTGTGCTCTGCAGTTTTAGCTCTTAGTTTCCTGTAAAAGCAAATTATTGTGCCGGCTTTGTCTGTCCATCTGCACTTTTTCTGTCCGCCCTTATATCTTAAAAACTGCTGAGGCTAGAGGGCTGCAAATTGTTATGTTGATCATCCACCCTCCAGTCACCAAACATACCAAGTTGCATCCCTCTAACCTCAGTGGTTTTTATTTTATTTAAGGTTAAAGTTAACCATAATCGTGCGTCTGGGAACGATATAGGACAGGCCAAAACCAGGCCGTGGTTAAAGTTTCATGGGCCGCGGCTCAAACAGTATTACACCGAGACCACCGAAAGCTAGATCTATTTTCGGTGGCTTTGATTATACGATGTGCAGTAAACACGATTGCGCCGAAGAAACTTCGGCACGTTTTTTTTTTATTACATCTATAGCAAACATCACACAACTTTGCCGCAGTGTTTCATAAACGCTCTTTCGGTATTAACCCGGTATGTATCCACCTACTCGCGTCACCTCCGAGGTGCTGAATGGGACGCCGCGTTTAGTACTAGTCCCTCGGGGATCAAAGTATTATATACACCCATTTCTATATCGTGTGATCGACAGATTATATTAATAAACGATATCTTTGATTCCTGAGGGGCTAGTACTAAACACGGCGTCCAATTGAGCTTCCATCATGTTTAGTACTAGCACTTCGGAGGTGACGCGGGTGTAGGCGGATACATACCGGGTTAATAACCGCTCTTTCTAGGTTCAACATTTGTTTCGGTTGCCTGTGCCGAATCCAGAGGTTCACACGAGCCACATATTTCCTTTATTGCATCATCGCTTAAGGGCTGCAAAAAGCAATGGCACGTAATGGCCTTCTTCACCTAAATCTTCAACAACCAACCAACCAACCAACCTACCGACATTTCTTGTAGTGTAGTGCCGTTCCAGTCGACATTCACTTTCCTGGGAGTTATCTTCAGTTTTTTTGTTCTGCGTGTATCCATCAAGAATTTCAGTGGATTCGCTTATTTGAAAAAGCAGAAGGGCAAAATTGACTATAAAATTCGTATGGACAGAAAAAACCATCAGTTAACATCGATTCCATTTACCTTGGGAATCATTTAAAACGAAGGGGAATTATAAATAGGTACACCTAACCTGCCCAGCCCAGGATTCAAGTCTGTGACTTTCTGTATTGGTACATGAGCGATCCCTTAATCATTCATTCGGTAAAGGTACAGATTCGAATCCTGACCAGGGCAGATACACTCATCATATATAATTCCCTTTTGTTATGTTGTTCATAAGGTGAAGTGAAATCGATATTGATAGGTTATTTGTGTCTTAATGTTTGAAACCATATATATATATATATATATATATATATATATATATATATATATATATATATATATATATATATATATATATATATATATATATATATATATAATTATATATATATATATATCATTTGATATCCAATCCTCTATATCTCGGGGATAACTTGCCCCTCACGTGTTGCACTGTAGGCATTACTTAAGGGTCTCTGCAGCTCCCCTTCGGCTTCTAGCTGCAACCTCTTTCATTGCTTTTACCGTACCTCCAATCATATTCTCTTTCTTCCATCTGACTGTCCACCCTCTCCAACAATTGTTTTATAATGCAAGTGCTTTGAGGTTTTCCTCTGTCACACCCTTCAACCCTTCTTTGTGTCAGCTTCCCTTTCAGTGCTGAATGACTTCAATCCTGCTGTAGGTCCCTCCCAGCGCTTACTTGGCCTTTGGCTTCAATTCTATCTAGCCTACTAATCTATTCTACAGGAAGAAGAAGAGGATCAAGGTAGACAAGTAGTTGTCAAAACTACTCCCGAGTTTTCTTCAGTTTTCTTTGGAATCTGAGATTTTCACTGGAAGGAAATGAGGTGAGAGGCCTGTGGATATGCCGTGATAAGTCTTATATAAAAACAATAAGTGATTTTATGCCATAGACAAAATATAATACAGGTGTAGTAGGGTGTGGAGTTTTAGGTACCCCCTAGCTTCCCCTAGGGGGACCCCTGCTCGGTTTTGAGCGACAGTGGTGGCATCTATTGACAGATTTTACGACTAAATTTGGCAAAATGCCTTATCATTCCGTGTTACTTAAGAGAAAGGACTCTTTTGGGTTGCAGTTTTCTGCTTACCCCTCCATGGATGTCATGAGTGAGGTTATATTCTCTTATATGAAGGTGAATCCGAATACTATAATTGGAGTACAGATGATGAATAGAAATAGAGTAATTGTTAGAGTAATGCCAGAAGTGTTTCCTGACATCATGGAACAGTTCGAAGATAAAGAAATTAATTCTGAGAAATGTGGACAGGTGAAAATTGTTAATCTAAGTTCTTCAGTTACTTATGTCTCTATAAGGAATGCTTCCTTTGAACTTGAAGATGAAGTTTTGACCTCAGTATTATCAAGGTACGGGAGGGTAGAAGGAATCAGACATAACGGATATGTTCATAGGCCATTTAAAGGATACCTGACAGGTGTACGAACCGCTAAGATGAGATTGAAAGAAAATGTGCCCTCATCTATCACCGTAATGGGATATACTCTTACGATATTATATAATGGACAGCAGCGCACATGTTTTAGGTGCAAAGAAGTTGGACACGAGGCTAAAGATTGTTAAATGGAAAGTACGAGACCTATGTTTAATGAGAGTGATTGCCCAGACATGGTCCCTGAACAAAAGAAAAATACTTTGAAAACAAAAACTAAAGAGAATGGGGAGATCATGGCAATGGTGACAGACAAAGAAGACTCGGCAGATAAGGAAACAGTTCTTCAATCTAAACAAATCTTGGAGGATGAGGATGTAGAAACTGGAGAAATATTGGACTGCTTAAGGAATCAAACTTTTGAAAGGTGTCTAGAAAAAGAAGATGAAGAGGAATGTTCGGTTGAAAACGAAGAGGAAATAGTTGAGGAAATCCAGAGAAATGAATTGTCACAAGAAATAGGAACTAGTACAATGGAAACTTTAAATATACAGGCTGAAGTTCACCAGGTGTTGAAGGAAAGTGAAGACTTGACAGAAAATGAAGATACAGACTTTGGAGAAGAAGGTAACAACCAAGAAATCTTGAGTGTACTTCCCAGTGGATCGATCTCCCAAGCGGACCAATGTATTACTGCCTTGAGAACAGGGAAGTGGTATACAGAACAGGATAGCGCCAACAAGCTTAAGATCACTTTGAAAAAGGACCAAAACCAGAGTATGGATGAAGATTATGAGAATTCCTCATCAGATTACGATAGAGGAAAATGTTCAAAAAAGCATAAACCATATTAATTTATGTAAAAAGTTTTTTTTCTTTTAATTCTACAAATTCAATTCATCCACATTAAATGTAGCGACAGTCAATGCGAATGGACTTAACTATATAAATAAGCAAATCAAATTAATAAATTTAATGTTATTATACAAACTTGATATAATTTTCATTCAAGAACATAATATAAAAAGAGAGGGGAAACTAGAATATATAGAAAAATATTGTAAGGTAGTAATTAACTATACACAATACCTTAAAGGGGGACTCGCTATCCTTATAAGTAAATCTTCTAATGTGGATGTCCTGAATGTAGAAAACGATATAAATGGTCATTTAATGAGTGTTAATTGCCGTTGTTCAAACGTTAGTATTCAGTTACTCAATGTCTACGCACCTGCTGGCAGTAGCAAAAAGAAAGAAAGAGCAGCTGTTTAATAAAGATATTATGTATTTTTTGAGAAATAATATAAGTAACATAATAATGGGAGGGGACTGGAATTCAATTACTAGTATGAGGGATTGCTCAAATCCAGATAGTTACCTGTTATCTAAATCTCTTATATGCCTTAAAAATAATTTGAAATTGAAGGACGCTTGGTTTCTCCTAAACCACCGTGTAGAATACACTTATGTTAAGGGAAACTATGGTTCTAGATTAGATAGATTTTATTTGAGAGATTTGCAAAATCAGGTAAATGATATTCGAAATATACCTGTAAGCTGGTCTGACCATTGCATAATTAAGCTAACAATAAAATTGGAAAATATAGTCTCATTAGGTAAAGGGTACTGGAAATTGAATGTTAATACCTTGAATAATGATATTGTGAAAGAAAATTTCTGAAGGTTTTGGGACAGTGTTAGAAATAAGGAAAGCAGATTCGAAAATGTTAAATGTTGGTGGGATTTTGCCAAATAAAAAATTAAATCCTTTTTTGTGTGTTGTTCAAAACAAATTAATCAGGAAAAATACGGTTTACTTAATTTATTAAATTTTCAATTAAAAACAGAGATGGGAAAATCAACATTAAATGCAGAGAAAAGATCGTTAGTGAATTCCTTACAATTGAGAATAAATAGTATTCAAGATGATATATGTGAGGGAATGAAAATAAGAGCTAAAATTGATGATAAACTTAGGGGAGAACAAGTGTCTGCGTATCTGATAGGAAAAGAAAAAATTCTAAAACTTTTCTGAACAAGATAACGAGAGAAGATGGTAATGAAATTGTTAATCCTAATGCAGTAATTTTGTACGTAAGAGATTATTTTCAAAACCTTTTTAAAAAAGAAAAATGTAATAAATATGCTCAACGAATGTTTCTCAGTTTAATCAATAAAGCTATAGACAAAAAGGAAAATGAAATATTAACAGCAGACGTGACAGAGTCTGAAGTGTTTGCAGCCATTCGTGGAATGAAAAACGGGAAAAGTCCTGGGTTAGACGGTCTCCCACTAGAATTCTATAAGACCTTCTGGAAAGATATAAAGCAAGATTTCGTTAGTGTAGTGAAATTTGTATTTAAGAATAAAATCGCTGTAAAACTGAATAAAGGAATAATTACTCTTACCCCGAAAGAAGGAAATTTAGATCTAATTTCAAACTGGAGACCGATAACCATGCTAAATGTAGATTTTAAAGTCATTGCTAAAATAATAGCTAGCAGATTTAAAGATGTTTTAAAGCTGATAATATCCGCTGAGCAGTTTAGCTGTCTTGAAAACAGCTCAATAATCAATTTAAATGTTTCAATGAGAGATATTATGGTTTACATTAATGAAAATAACAAGGAGGCAGCTTTGATAAATCTGGACTGGTCAAAAGCTTTTGATCGTGTAGACCATGACTTTTTATATGCAATATTGGAAAAATGTGGGTTTGACACTGGGTTTATCCAGGTAATACAAATGTTATACGAAGACGCTGAAGTGTGATAAGCTTAAATGGTAACCTTTCCGAGTCCTTTTCCATTAAAAAATCAGTAAGACAGGGGTGTCCCCTTTCTATGATTTTATTTATTGTGTATCAAGAACCTTTCTATAGAATGATAAAAATGCAGCTTTCACAGTTCGCTTTAAAGTTACCTAATCAACTGAATGTCTCTGTTATTGGTTATGCTGATGACTCTGTAATTATTGTACCTAGAGACGAAGATCTAATAGAATGTATAAATGTCATTAAGGAATATGAAAAAGCGTCAGGTGCCCTTTTGAATAAAAAAAAAAAAAACCTCTATTGTTGGTATTGGGTACTGGGAAAACAGAACAGAATGGCCAATCAATGGCTACCAGGTTCTTCAAGATTCATGTAAGGTGTTAGGTGTCTACCATATAAATAGTTTTCAGAAAAGCGTCGAGTTAAACTGGTCTAATTTGGAAAATAAGGTCACCAAGATGGTTGGTATTTTTCAGAATAGAAGACTGACAATATTTCAAAAGTCTATTGTGATAAATTGTAAAATTTTAGCAAAAACATGGTATGTATCACATGTTTATCCAATACCAAATACAACTGCACAAAGAATTCAGAGATGTTTATATAAATATATATGGAATAGTAATTATGAACCAATTGCTAGAAAAACTATGTTTCTAGATAAATTAAAAGGAGGAGTTGGAACTTATAATATTTTCTGCAAGTCAAAAGCTATTATGTTTCATACCTTTCTGAAAAATTGTATCAATAGAGGATTTGGTTATGAAATGTTATATTTTTTTGTAAAATTCGGGCGACTTTTGTAATTGAAACGGACATCAATTATAGAGATTGCACGATTTTTATCCCGGTTTATTATAATACGATGGTTGACATTCTTAGGAAGGTGTACTGCTTTAAAAATTATCCTAATGTGTCAAATAAGGAAACTTACCGGTTGTTAATGGAATGTAATGATTACAAACCCAGGATTGAATTACTGTATCCCCTTTTCAATTGGACTGTAATTTGGAAGCATGTTAATAATAAGTATATTGATAAGAACAGCAGGGAAATACTGTATAGGTATATACATGAAATACTGAATACAAATGATAGGTTGCACATCATGAACATGGCAAATGACAATAAATGTCTCTTTTGTGGGGCTGTTGAAAATAACATGCATTTTATATTATATTTCTGTCCACCATTGAAGCAAATATTTTCCTGGTTCAAGTCACTTTTAAAAAAATGTTGTAAGATTGAGACGATTACTTTGCTGAAAATTCTTAAATTGGATTTTACAACCGTGTCAAAGAAAGATAAAATACTGCCATGGTTCTGTTATCGGATTTTATAACAGGATTGTGGTATGGAAGATCTGTGGGACTGTTGAATGATGACCCAAATTTAGTTACTTTCATAAGAAATAGAATGTCAAAAACAAAAATATTAATATGTCATGCTTTCAACAATGACCTAAATAAGATATTTACAAAAGACTACCTGTATAATATAATATAGAGATAGGGATTGATAAAATGTGAAATTGAAAAGAAATACTATTGTATTATAAAGACTAGTTAATATTAAACATTATATACATATAAAAATTCTATGTAGAAAAAGAATCCTGAATTAGGGAAAAAGTAAAATAAAAAAAAGTATGTAAACATATTATATTCGTGTAAGTAGAAAAGTTATCATTGTAAAATTATGTAAATACTGTGAAACAACTGTAAAACTGCATTCATGTATTTTTCTAATAAAAGATAAAAAAAAAAAAACTTTAGACCTAATGGCTGTGGGATGTGGCCACAAGCTTTATTTTCCTACAAACAAATGCATCCGTGTCTAGAAAGTATTACCTAACAAATATATGAATGACGATACATTAAAACTGTACAGTAGGTCTAGTGACCGTTCTCCATTAACAGAGGATGTCGTGCAATTGGAACTTCGGAAGTTCAAGCGAAGATACAATGCATTGCTACCCTATATAATACCATTCTTCTTGCATTTTCACACATTTCTATCTATATGTATCCATTTATTAATTATTTTTTTAATAAGTGGTATCTCCTCTTTCTGTATTTCCCTTTACTTCCTCTTACTAGTAACTACCTAATGAAAACCATATTCTTTGGAAGCTTCAATCTCAAGTCAATGGCCCCTGTGGCGGGCTTGCTCCATATCAATAGGTTTCATCTACTAAATAATAATAATTATAATAAAATAATATCATCATCAAGTTTCGCCTTTGTTTCAGAGAGAGCAAATGTGCAACACGGGCTTACTTCGCTAATCAGCAAACTTCGACACAACTTTCCGATATCATAGTGAGAGCGTCAGAAAGGCGTATATGCATATATAGCCAGGTTATCCTCGCCCCTATTCCATAGAACAAAAAGTCTGCTTTTTGCATCATTCGTTGTGCCGGTACAGGTCTTTTTCAAGAGGTGGCTCTCGTGATCTGCTAACGGTTTGTTCCATTTTTGACGGGTAATTCTATACAAAATTCTCTCTGTCTCTCCACACATGCAAGAGACGGTATGCGCAACGGTAATATATAGGCAGAAAGGTTGGGGGGGGGGGGAGTTGGGGACGGCCTCGACAAGAGACTGAATTTGACAGGCTTCATTCACCTTATTCTCGATTACTTGCAAAGTTGAAATTAAATTATATATTCCAGGTGGCAAATAATAAGCTATATAATCATACCTTCCCCTCTACTTATATAATCATACCTTCCCCTCTACTTATGTCCATCTGAGGAATAATATTCTCAGTTATAAGAAATTTCTGTTTTGAATCTCTCCTGAAGTTTGAGGATAACATTTGGATGAGTTTAAGAATGATAACAATTTATTATGTTGTAAATTGATTAACTTATACTTTCAGAACAGTTTCAAATTCAACACAGGACTAACGAATGCTTCTCCTCTTGTGGCCATTACAGTATTTCACAAGGCTCATAAATACGAATTCCGCCTAGGCCTAATCCTATATGTCTTGCCTGAGGTGGAGACAACGTCAACTCGATTCTTGAGAGATTTATTTAGTGGATCTAACCCCAGGAATACAGCTGTATTTCTGTCATCCCCTTCCTTCACTCTCCTCTTCCGTTTTCTGAGGTTTATAAGCCCTTTGTTGGCCGAGTCGGTTGAGCTTCAGACCGTCATTCGATGGGCCGGAGTTCAATTCCCGCCGCCGGCTGATGAAGAGTTAGAGGAATTTATTTCTGGTGATAGAAATTCATTTCTCGCTATAATGTGGTTCGGATTCCACAATAAGCTGTAGGTCCCGTTGCTAAGTAACCAGTTGGTTCTTAGCCACGTAAAATAAGTCTAATCCTTCGGGCCAGCCCTAGGAGAGCTGTTAATCAGCTCAGTGGTCTGGTAAAACTAAGGTATACTAACTATCTGAGGTTTATAACGGCGCCATTTCTTGAGACTGACGAATCAGCCTCAATCTGGGATTCACAACGGAACATTTTCTTTTTATTTGAGAGAGAGAGAGAGAGAGAGAGAGAGAGAGAGAGAGAGAGAGAGAGAGAGAGAGAGAGAGAGAAAGAATATGAATGTTTCTCTCAGCGACCATTGCAAATAACGATCTTATGGAGACTTATAACGGAGGCGGAAATTAATATCGCCATCAATACAAACTGCTAAAATAAGTCTGCGCTCACTGGAATACGGGGTGTCGGCAGGGTCTCGCTCGCTCGCCTCCTCGAGCCGTGATGGAGGAAAGTTGAACCGCTTTCTGAATCATGACCATTCCTATACCAAATTGTATTACACGGAAATATTTGTTTAAACTTATTACAGTGTATGATTTGGACTCAGACCAGCTTACAAATGAAATGAATTAAGCCTTTACATAGTTCATTTATATTCTGTTTAGAGCAGCGGAAGTCCTTCCTCGGGCCTCCCAGAAAAAGAACTGACAGGTAAACCTGAATCTGAAATTCTGAAATTGAATGACTGAAGAGTTTGGACTCTGGATTCAAGTGTAGAAGGCGGGAAAGCGAAGCAGCGGCTCACGGAGTCACGTGACTCGGGTCTGGGAGCCCTCTCGATTCGTGAAATTAGTTAAGGTATTATTATTATTATTATTATTATTATTATTATTATTATTATTATTATTATTATTATTATTACTATTATATTATTCAAAACATAAATAAACGAATAAATTACGATTAATTACTTCTTGCTTGAGGGAGAGCTGATCACTCGGTTCTGAAAGCTCTCTCTCTCTCTCTCTCTCTCTCTGTGTTGAAACTAATGTTTATAAGAATACTAAAGCGACTAAGATACATCGAATAAATGTAAGGAAGCGCCGCCAGGAGAAATAATAATAATAATAATAAACGATTAAAATCGAGACCAAAATATAAACATGGCTGACACTTGCATTCGTATCCTGGCAAAAAAAAAAAGAAAAAAAAAAGGAAAAAATCGTTATTCATTTCACGTATCTTTTTAAGAATTTGAAATCCAAAAGAAACTTTGTAATATGTGATGGATATTCATATTTTATTTCACTTCAAACAAACCGGGATATTACATAACCTCGTGAGGTACACATACAAATTATTTTACCTCGGTTTGTCAAAGGTTTCGGAGGCAGTGTGTCTAGCTCAACGAAAGCTTCTCTTAACGACTGTGAGGGAATCTACGAGAGAGAGAGAGAGAGAGAGAGAGAGAGAGAGAGAGAGAGAGAGAGAGAGAGAGCGCACAAACAAACCTCCACCGTCCAGTCCCAACCCCAGAGAGGAGTGAGCGTCACCTCAAGGGCGTTTATCCGTGGCCACCGAGAGATTGAGGTTTATCTTACGATTTCCAGAAGGATCTTCGACCGAATATATATATATATATATATATATATATATATATATATATATATATATATATATATATGTGTGTGTGTGTGTGTGTGTGTGTGTGTGTGTGTATATATATATATATATATATATATATATATATATATATATATATATATATATATATATATATATATATATATATATATATATATATATATATATATATATATACGGCCATTTAACTGTCACGGGGATTGTGGCTTTTAATTTACTTTCGACCAGACATGCACAAACATGCGTTTACTTTCGACCAGACATGCACAAACATGCGTTTGCTTTCGACCAGACATGCACAAACATGCATTTACTTTCGACCAGACAGGCACAAACATGCGTGTATTTCAACCAGACATGCACAAACATGCATTTATTTCAACCAGACATGCACAAACAGGCATTTATTTCAACCAGACATGCACAAACATGCATTTATTTCAACCAGAAATGCACAAACATGCATTTACTTTCGACCAGACATGCACAAACATGCGTTTACTTTCGACCAGACATGCATAAATATTCGCGTTTACTTTCGACCAGACATGCACAAACATGCATTTATTTCAACCAGACATGCACAAACATGCATTTATTTCAACCAGACATGCACAAACATGCATTTATTTCAACCAGAAATGCACAAACATGCATTTACTTTCGACCAGACATGCACAAACATGCGTTTACTTTCGACCAGACATGCATAAATATTCGCGTTTACTTTCGACCAGACATGCACAAACATGCATTTACTTTCGACCAGACATGCACAAACATGCGTTTACTTACACCAAGACGTGCACAAACATGTGATCTCTTACAACGGACATGCACAAACATGTATCCACTTACAGCAGACATGCACAAACACGTGTTTACTTACAACCAGATATGCACAAGCTTGTAAGTATGTACGTCATATAGGAATGGAATATATAGAGTTGAGGACAAAGGCGAGGAGGAAAGTGGAAAATCTTCTGAATAATAATAATAATAATAATAATAATAATAATAATAATAATAATAATAATAATAATAATAATAATAATAATAATAATAATTATTATTATTATTATTATTATAATAATAATGACAGGGATACTCCTTTGTTCTCGAATTGTGTTTCTTTTGGGCTTGTCTATTAATAGTGTTGCTTTTGTGGCACAGAACCCAGGGGGCATAATAATTAATTAGCCTGTGGATGGCTGCTTGTGCTGCCTCCTACTGGTTCTGCCAGTGTCTGTGCCCACATGACCTCCTCTCAACTGAATCGTTTTCGAAGCAGCCTCCCTCCCTTACCTGACACTCAAAACTCGAAGTCATATATATGGGCCTCAACCGGAAGGTCACAAACGTCGTCTCCTGGATTGAGAGAGAGAATAAACCACGAAAATCGGGCGGGAAAATCCTGTGCCTGGGGACAGTCGTGGCTGAGTACTGTTCATAACGGCCAACGAATTCAAACTGAAATTGGCAACTGTCGATCTTATAGCGAGAGAAATAAAGGCAATTATTCTCTGACACCAATAAAACGACAAATGGACAGGGAATCTTTCTTGTTATTCTTAAGGATTTTACAAGATTTATATCATAACAATTCGTTAATTTACACTTTATGACGGTTAGCTTACACTTACATTTCGTAAATATACTGTACATTGTCATCTCAGACATTTTGCACCTTTTTCAAAGTTCCTTTCATCTTGAGTTATGTTTATCATTACGTACTTATAACATGGCGTAGAATTTGAATTATATAATCCAAATGTTCTTTAGTTACTAGTTTGATCCTAATTCCATACACTTATTATTATTATTATTATTATTATTATTATTATTATTATTATTATTACTATTATTCATTTGATGAGTAATAATTATCATTATAGATGACTATAAAGGTTTGGTGCCCATTGAAGCAATGGAGAACTTAGTTCTAAATGTTCAAATCTATTTCTCAGGAGTACAAAATTGCCAGGATCACATTTTGTCATTAAGAACTCTTCATAATCCCATTGATTCTACAAACGACGAATTCGTTACTTGTATGTGCACTGACAGTCCTGTATATTATATGAAGATGGAAAGTAATAAATAATAACACATTAATGTCTTCAAGATTGGTATGAATATGGCGAATATTGGGTACACGATCACTGAGGGAGACCAACTCACTTTTTCAGTGGCCATATTGTGATGCCTCCTCCTCCTCTCATGTTTGGTATATGTAGAGGTGTGGCCTCTTGTTGAATTAATTAATAGTGTGCGCTTCGAGCTTTTGCCATTTATTCATTTGGATGATAATTTGCAGACACTTTCAACGTAAGATTCAAAGTGAATCTTGTCCACGTGAGACCCCGGGGAGATAGCATAGGCCTCATAAGAAGCTTTCAAACCACAAAAATTTAACTTATATATATATATATATATATATATATATATATATATATATATATATATATATATATATATATATATATATATATATATATATATGGCCTGTTACGGGTTTCCTGACTGAAATAAATGAGGAATGATATGCTACAGTGCGTACATGATCTCTGTCTCTCTCTGTTCACGCAACTGTTAGTTAAGTGATTTTATTCCATTAAAAACAGTTATTAAAAATAAACTTCAATATTGAATTAGTACCATAACTGTTTATTTTAGGAAAATGTCTGACCATTCATTTCGTTATAGAAAGATTCTACATGCAATAAAATTAGTGATACTCGATACGAAGGTTCTTATACTTTAGAAGGAGTTAATACATGTCTCTGAAACCGACAAAACACACACACACGCACACAAACACACACATATATGTATATATATACATATATATATATATATATATATATATATATATATATATATATATATATATATATATATATATATATATATATATATATATAAATCAAAACGTTCGGTAGAATAGGTAAGTTTACACTTATCAGGAATAAAATTTCAAGTTAACAAAATGATAAACAATCAATTCTAGTAAAAAAAAACAATCATTCATTTTAAGATTTTATCAATTTTTTCACTGTCTAGTGCGCGCCATAAAAGGTTTTATTTCAAAGTCTCTGACAACGGTGGAGGAGAGAGAGAGAGAGAGAGAGAGAGAGAGAGAGAGAGAGAGAGAGAGAGAGAGAGAGAGAGAGAGAGAGAGAGAGAGAGAAATTCCAAACTTTCTCTCCTTTCAGTCTCTCTCTCTCTTTCGGTTTGGGTCTATCTATCCGGCGTTTGTTCGTTTGTGCCCAAAAAGGGAGAACAATTTCAGGATTAACCTCGAGGTTAATTAAGGATCATCCTGAGAGTGGACACACTGGAGGAGCGTTCAACTGTCTGTCCACCTATTTGCTTCGGTTTACAAGTGACTTCGTTTTTAAGTTATGTATGCATATGCGTATGCATGCATATATGATAACGGATGTACTTATATACATAAAAGGTATATATACACATATATAATAGTTATTATTGATTACCGAATATTGTACCCTTTGTAGACGTGCAATCATACTCTCGTTTCCACCTCTTTAAAATGGGGTGAACAGAACACGGGAAGAGCATTTTGGGGGGAAACCTTTGTAGAGCGGGTGGGGGGTCGTTTGTTCCCTATCTTGCTGCCCTGGGCCACGCGCTTTTTCCCCTCCCCCCCTCTCAACCGTGGATATACAAACACCACCCCCCCACCCTTACACATAACTCACGTGTCTGCCATAATGTTCTCCCGACAGTTTTCCCTCTAATTCCATTTTTTTTTTTAGTAACTGGTTTTTATATGCTCTCGCCTACATTTTATCCTTGGAGACAGAGAGAGAGAGAGAAGCTCTTTCCTCAAATTTCATGAGAGAGAGAAGCTCATTCCTCGTATTTCATGAGAGAGAGAGAGAGAGAGAAGCTCTTTCCTAAAATTTCTTGAGAGTTAGTGAGAGAAGCTCTTTCCTCATATTTCATAAAAGAGAGAGAGAGAGGTTGTATTGGTAAGGAGATTAGCGATGGGTTGGCCGGTGGAGGCGAGGGGCCGTGGATCTCCGCCCCCCACCCCCACCGAGTTTGAGATTCGAGATTCGAAATTTCAAAATTCGAATCTCCAATTTCGAGATTTGGAATTCGGATCTCTCTCTCTCTCCATTATTATTATTATTATTATTATTATTATTATTATTATTATTATTATTATTATTATTATTATTATTATTATTATTATTATTAAACAACTAATTTTACATAGAGTATCGTAGGTAATATTCAACCACAAGCTTGGTGGAAGTAATTCTATCTCTCTCTCTCTCTCTCCTTTGAGGAATGAAAATATTAAGTCGTGTAAATTAATTTTGGACTTTTTTTTTACATTGTTTACATAATTTTCATTAATTTTAAGGCTCGTTGACATTAATTTGAAAAATTTAGTTTTTTTGGGGGGGCCTCTTCTTGTATTTTACGTATGCCAAGGTTCATGAAGACTGCTTGACTGTAAAGTACAGAGGACTTAAAATGAAAAGGATCGACCCGGAGAGAGAGAGAGAGAGAGAGAGAGAGAGAGAGAGAGAGAGAGAGAGAGAGAGAGAGAGAGAGAGAGAGAACTACTGATCATCCCATAGACTGACCTATCCCTTAGACTTAGAGTAAAGGCAGAATTGGCAGACGTGAGGAGAGCGCTCTCACATTGCCTTTATTAATATATTCGGATCTTTCTTAAATTAATAATAATAATAATAGCAATAATAATAATAATAATAGTAATAATAATAATAATAATAATAATAATAATAATAATAATAATAATAATAATAATAATAATAATAGTCTCAGTGAAGTTGTTGATTTTATCGGTCTAGGCCTATGCGTGATTGCTGCACGTCTTGTACGAACACAATGGTGAGATGATATACCGAATTATTATTATATACTTGGAAAAACCGACAGACAGACAAACAGTCAGAGAGAGAGAGAGAGAGAGAGAGAGAGAGAGAGAGAGAGAGAGAGAGAGAGAGAGAGAGAGAGAGTCATAGACAAGGAATCTTCGTCTTTGTTTCCTGACTCAATTCCTTGCCCGTTGTGATTAAAAAAATTCTCTCTCTCTCTCTCTCTCTCTCTCTCTCTCTCTCTCTCTCTCTCTCTCTCTCTCTCTCTCTCTCTCTCTCTCTCTCTATATATATATATATATATATATATATATATATATATATATATATATATATATATATATATATATTTACGTTTTTCCGTGGTTTTAGTTTGA